>APFE030998049.1:29595-53392 GCA_000404065.3 Pinus taeda | reverse complement strand
TATTTTTTCACTCTATGCTAGTTTGCATATCACGATATTTGATACCTTTCGGGGGTTAGTAGATCCAGAATAAATATGGATCTATGCTGGTTTAATTCCCCCATTTAAATAGGCTACATTACAGGTGAATACCATGGGTGAATACCATGTGCTATTTTGGTGAATACCATGGGTCAATATCATCTGCCATTTTTACTTTTATTAATACTAATATTAGGGTTAATAATGTTTTTTTGCATGGTATTAATAATAATCTAGCCCATGGTATTTTTCCCATAGGTTTCACCTAAATATAACGTATTTTTTGAGTGTTCATAAATATAAGGTGACTTATGGAGTAAAATATAAAAAAATGTTTTATTTGTTTACCATACCTCTCGTTTATTTATATTTTTATTAATTTACCATACTTCTTTTACAAATATGGTATTTGGCCCATAGGATTCACTTAAATAAAACCTCTTTCTTGAGCCTTCATAAATAGAACGAGGGTTATGGACTAAATATAAAAAGAGGTTTTATTTATTTACCGTGCGTCTAGTTTATTTGTATTTTTATTTATTTACCATACCTTTTGAGTAAGTATAAAAAGACGTTTTATTTATTTACCATACCTCCACTTTACTTATATTTTTATTTGTTTACACCCTTGCATGTATATAAGGTGACATATGAAGTAAATATAAAAAATGCTTTATTTATTTACGAATGGATTCACTTAAATAAAACCTATTCTTGAAAATGGGCGAATGGAAGGTTGTAACTCCTAATTTCAAGGGCTAAATTTACCTTTTTTACCCTCTCCCTTAAAATAAGGTGGGCTATTTGAGGTGATTTGTAAAAATGTACTATGATACAAAATATTCGCCCACTAAAAATTTAAAACCCCTTAATTTCGCCAAAGGGTGAACATTCACCCCTAAAATCACCCCTACTTTCTACATGAAGGACCCACCCTCCTCTGCTTCTCCAATTTCACGAAAGAACCACTATTCACCAAACATGCACTAAGGAAAAGAAAATACTAGGATTCTACAACATCATTATTAATCAATGGGGTAGTAGGCAGGGATGCCAAGACCTCAATATTACTCCTAGGACAACCCTTCACTCTCACAAGTAAAATGTAAAAAGAAAAAAACACATAATTGTGCTCATGTATTTAACTCCTTTAGGGTAGTTGCATGTGGCAACATGTAGGGGATGCATCATCATCCTCATTTACTCGCAATCCATTGAGCAAGGTGGTGTGAACATTTCCCCAAACCCCTCCTTAGATCTTATGATCACCCTCATTGGGGAAAATAGTTATGAATTTTTTTATTTACTTATCAATAAATTTTAAGTGAATAACCTCCACAAAATATTTTGGAATATTAAAAATTGTCGTCTGAAGTAAGTTATGGCTTTTTTCACATGGGTGATGGATACACCATAGTATTGGAACATAGAATAGGAATAAAGCTTATTTACATGTTAAGGATTTCCAAGGTTATGAATTTTTTCACATGTTAATTTTCTTTATAATTAATAATAATAATCATAATAATTTCAAATAAAGTTATAGCTTCATTATTATTAATGTCTATCCTTGTTTACCAACTGGTTAATTTATATGGATGGCCTGGTTTATGCTACTAATAATTTTTTTAATTAAATAAATTTCCTTATTGTTTAAATGATTGGTACATATGTAAGTAATTCATGTTTCTCTAAATTCCAATCATATACATTTTCTAAATTATGTTATAATTGTACTATTTAGATTATAATCTACATAAATTTATTTTGATTTCAGATTTAGAAAGTGCTAAGTGGGATCCAATATCTCTATATATATACAATCATTTTTTTGAATACTTGAGGAAAGGTTCCCCCCTAGAGAGATTTCATTCATCTCAAAACTTGGTAGCTGTGGATTTAACACGAATGTATTCTATCTCCTAGTCATATTATTTATATTTATATAAAATTTCACATATCCATATATAGGAATATTATTTTTTCTTAAATTTTATTAGAAGCTTGATAATATATATCCTTACCTATCTATACCTATCATGTTTTAATTTTTATTTTGATATGCATACCATTGATTTTATAGAGAGAGAAAGTATGGGCTTAGAAAAAGTGTTTAATGTAACTATAGTGCAATTATATAAAATAAAGTATACTAAATGTGGATAGACATCAAACACTTAGCACAAAATACAACTCAAATTATCATTATTAAAAATAATTAACA
Source organism: Pinus taeda (assembly GCA_000404065.3). NCBI lineage: Eukaryota > Viridiplantae > Streptophyta > Pinopsida > Pinales > Pinaceae > Pinus > Pinus taeda. Next base: position 51,147 of record APFE030998049.1, on the reverse strand, counting down.
AATTATAACTTTATTTTAAAATAATTTTAATAATAAAAATTAATAAAATATTTAATATATTAGTTAAATGTATATATGCTTAACAAAACATATAAAATGAATATTACCTATGGAGTTTCACGCTCACTTTATTATGGACATTCTTAACTTATAACTAGGATTTCTTCTAGTACCATGGGCCAATTCCATGGTTTAACAAGGAGCCATTGCCGTGGCGGTAGTCCCTGCCGAGGTCTGCAAGGACAACACAAATGGATTGTATACTGTCTGATTTGAAATGGGATTTGAAATGGAACTGAAATAGTTCGTTCAATGTGTAATTAGTTACAAAAATTTCAGTTCGAAGTAAAACATATATTTCAAGATTGTTAAAATATTTTAAATGGTTATTACCTGATGTTGCTCTGGCTCATGCCCATTGCAAGAGACATATGTCACATTTATTGCTCGGCCTTTAGACCTGGCAATAAGATTGGATCACATTTAACAATAAACAAAAACATAGCTAAAATAATACCAAATACAATACAAACCTCTGAGGTGCTGAGCCCCCCTTTCATGGCTCCACGTTTGAGCTTCATTTGAGCTTCTTCTGACATGGGATCGTCATCCGAACTCATTTTTTCCTACCAGATAATTAACTACCTATTACTTTGGGATCACCCTTTTCACTGGTTGATAACATGATGTGCTCCATTGAGACAATGATGTATATATATATAGATATAGGTTCCTCTAGTACTCTGAGGTATGTTCTATTGGATAAGCTTTAGTATTCGAACGACATGTAGAATGACACGTATTATATAACGCATCCATTTCATATATGGGTACTTGTTTATCCACCATGTTTCACTCTTAAAGAAATGTTCATGTTCGAAGGGTACAATCACATAAAACTATTTAATTAGAAATTATTGAATAATTCATAAGAGTGTATTTTTTTAAAAACAAAATATTAAAATAAATTTTTAAATGTGCATTTTATTAATGTCAGTGGAACTTTCCAATTTTACATCAAAATTCCATAAATAGATATTTATGGTTAAGTCTGTGTAATATTTGAAGTTCTATTTGAACAACTAAGAAATGATTTGCTCGATTAATCTATATGTTTAGACGATAGCTTTGCAAATTTTAAAAATATTTTAGAATTTAATGAAAAATAAGGCGATCAATTGTTTGACAATTGGTTTAATTTTAAAAATACATATAATCTTTTAAACTGAAATCAACATTAAAAAGTAAAATAATCTATCAATTTCAAACTCAAAATGTAGTATGTTTAATCTAGATGTAAAATGCATACCTCAAAGGACTAAAGTATTTAGATGCTCATTTATGCATATAGAGGTATCAATGTTCATGTGTGTTTTGTGTAGTAGGTATGTATATTTCATTTTTTTGGTGAACAACTTCTATGCAAGATCAAACTCTACCAAACAAATTATGTTAATATATATACACATAAAATTATTTATATTTTTTTATTATTAATTTTTTATTATTATTATGTAAACTTATCTAATAATGATGTTAACAATAACTGTGGAGTCAGAAATTAATAACAGACGTTGTCCATTGATTAGGAAAGCTCTCTCATCATAGCTAGTTATCAGTAGATGTATTTGTAAAAATATTAATTAATTTCACATGATATACAATCCTGTAAAGATATTAATTAATTTCACATGATATACAATGTTGGTTATGAATCTCATTCATGTAAATTGTAAAAGATGTATTTGTAAAAATATTAATTAGTTTCACATGATATACAACCCTGTAAAAATATTAATTAATTTGATAACAATCCATGAAGTGACAAGATGGCAATGGTTTCTTTTTCAATAGCTTTCAATAGATCTTTCGAATAAGTAACAGAATTAAAAAATCAATGCTGACTTTTTATAATTAAATTTCAATATGCTCTCCAACTCCATAAAAAACCATCTATTTTTATGTCTTTCATTATGAACAGTTCAACATCTTATATCATGTATTTCAGAATGAATGAGTTATGAATTACATCGTGTATTTCATAATGACCAACAAAGTTCAATGTATATTAGGTTTTTGGTGAGGTAATATGTTAAAATCAATATTGATATAGAATCCAAGTCACCATTTGAATTAAGTATAAGTAGCGAATAGTTGGTACATTGAAATCCAAGCTATGGGTTCATGCACACTAGAGAAAACATAAAAATAATTGTACACAAGGCCAGCAAAATTATGTACGACAACAAAATAGCTATGATGGCACTATTGGAATGCATTATAAGATAGAAAAAACACTTATCCGCATCAAAATGACTATGGTGCATAAGTTAGTCAAGTTAGTCAACCCTCTCAATTGTGTCAAAATTATCAACTAAAGAATAATTTGTTGGTTTATCTTTCAAGAAACAAAAAAAAACTTTGGCTACACACTTAGTTTTTGTAAATTTTCATTCCATTAATTTTAGAGAAACATATTACATTAGAAAATCAAATACTTATATAGACCATCTACTACCATCCTAGTTTTAGAAACCAAGGTGATCCATGGGTATTTATTTTTTACCTTTTCTCCTACATACATCAATCCATCCTACCCTATCATTCATCACAATATAGGATAATGTTGCTTCATCACAATATAGGAAAATGTTGCTTCTTCATTTAGTTGAGAAATTTCCATACTAGCATCTGGATTAGCTGAATTACATAGCTATCAAAGCTATCAAAACTATCAAACTCATGGTTCTGCTTTTGCCAGCAAATTGCACGCGCAATTATGGTTGAAGATCTCTCCTTGTCCTTTACCAAAAGATTTCCCTCTGTTGAGGGTTGTTGATGCAATTGGAGGTTTCCTAGTATCCTGATAGGCTTATTTGTTGGGACATGTCTGATTATGAGGATTGTTCTTCTTTTGAGCTGTTAAAATCGACTCTGGTTTGGTGGATCTCTCCAACTTGTAGAAAGCCTCAGAACACACATTCTGAAGGTGCTTAGCATCTTGACAAATTATGCAAGAAATGGAAGAATATATGGTTGTAAGAGCTGAAAATTAAAATATAAATGTATTCCCAAATATAGTAGCAAGTTAAATTGGTGGTATTATCATCATAATTGATTAAAAATATATTTTTTGTTTAATAATGAAAATATAATTTTATGCCAAATTTATCTAAATAAAATAAAATAACTATATCAAAAAAGGGGTAAAAACATAATAGAAATGTGATTAAATGTAAAAATGAAAAGTTCCAGATAACAGTAACAGTATATACCTCCCTGTCCAACAAAAACTCTTCTTATTACAAAGGGAAACAATACAAAATAATTCTATAATCTGCGTTGCAAACTACCTTTCAGCTGTCAAAATCTTGTGTTCCAGCAATTTAAAGAAATCATCCCATCAAAATTTTGACAGAATTTTTGGTGAAACTCAGTTAGATTTAGAAATGGATAAAACCCCTGTTCCATGCACAGATTACGATACCACTTTATAGTGAAAAATTCACAAAATGGCAACTTAACTTTATCCAAAAATGAAATTTCTTCCCTTCTTTTGGAAGAAATTAAAATGTATTCCTTTTTCCTAACTCTACCTCGGAATTTCAGCCTAACTCTCGTTACATATGAATCAGGAAGAAATCAAATATATGTAATTGGGAGAAATCCCTAGAAGATGAGTTTACACTGTAAAACCTGCTTTTATCCTCCTTGCATTTCGTCCTCATAATCGTTAGCCTTAGAGAAATTATCTAGTGGGACTTTCTTGGGCGGGATATTGAAAACATCGTTCTGCATATCGTTCCCCACATCGTTGTCGAATCGCTCGTGTTTCCCCCACAGAGGAGTTCATCTAGAGGAAAATCTTCGCGGGCCTCTGGCACTGCTGGAGCTATGACGATCTGTTTCAGGCGCAGAAGAGATGACACCGCCACACTAACACAACCCCAAGCCACCTCCAGTGTTAATCAAGTACTTTCCTTAAAGACTGTCAAACAAAATGCAAAATAAATCACTGATTTCTAGACCAAACCTAGGTGTCAAAGCATAGTTTTACTCACATTAGGTTCTGTTTTCAAAAATACTCAAACCAATGTATCTTTCTAGTATATCTATATATATGTCGTAGCACCAAATTAAACTTTAATGCAGATGAAAACCCCAGTAGTACGCGTTCATTGAGAATATCGTTGACCTCCCATATTCAGATTTTTGTGGGCTCCTTCTGCGAAATATATTCTGCTCAGCATAGTTCTCTTTCATCTAAAACCATGTGTCTAACTTGATTAATTTATAACCATGTATTTGTGCTCACCGTAAGTGTTGTTATTCATCACAACTTCTATGGAAACTTACGATAGATGTGTGGCAGTTATCACAAAAATGACGATCATCTACCTTCACATTAGACACTCGAATCTCCAGGTCTTCTGCAGGTTTTTTATGAATTTTGGCCTCCCACTCCAGTTCCAGCATTTTCTCACCATGAATTTTGGTGACCAAATGTTCATTCCATGGTCACTCGGAGAAGAATGCGGAGCTCTGAATCTGGCGAGTTTACCATGGATGGAAATTGTGGCAGGTGTAAGTGGCCGTCTGGCATGTGTGTTTTCTTGGAGGGTGGCAGGTGTATTTTTGGGAGCTCCTGGCAGTGTGGCAGGTGTATTTTTGGGCGGCACATGTATTTTCTCCAGCCCTGATCCACCATAGGTGACCGAAACTTAGGCTAAAATTAACTAAGTGCAATCGAAAATATGAGAGAATTAAACTTTGGGTAAAAGTAACGCAGGCGATTGCAGAGTTTGGATAAAATCAAAAAACTAAATCGAAAAAGAATAAGTCTGCAATAAGACCTCAATCCAAAAAGCCAATAAAAAACTTGTTGAAAACTTTGGATAACAAAAAATTTTCGTCTCTGAAAACTTTGGATATCTTATTTTTACCCCGAACATAATGTCTTGAAAGCTGCGAAGCGTGCAATAAGACCGCCAACTTTGTTTTCCAATCAAAAATTAAATAATAAATTTTATATTATTTTGTAATATGAAAACTTTGGTTAAATTTGTGATGTACAGCAATATTTTTTGGTCAAACAAGAGATTAATACGCCGTCAACGCACAATCGATCACTAAGAGTCCCTGGCAGGGACTAATAATACCACAAACCCTAAAATCCTTAACACTTGTTCATATGACATTTCTTTTAATTATACAATTCAATTAAAAGGGGATAAAATACAAAAATTATATGTACTTTTGAGATAAATCTCAATGCGACTACTATCATAGTCATGGATGTCATTAGGATTTTATATGTTTATTAGTTAAATTTTAATACAAAAATTATAAATATAATTGTTACAAATATGAACCATTAATTTTATTTCTATGATAAAATTGATTTTAATTTACAACTACTATTTTTATTTTATATATATTTTTCACACACAGATATTGTTATTTCTAATTATATTTTTATTAATTAAATTTATTAATTTTTTATATGTTTATTAATTACGCATTTTGAAATATTATGGTTATGAATATGAATCATTATTGATTTAATTTTCGTGAAAACATCTCCATATTAGTTTTTCACAATATGAGAGGCTGATATTCCTATACCTTCCTTATCTAATAACCCTAAAAATAATCTTAAATTAAATAATTTTATGTTCAATATTGATTTATATAATTATTGATATGAGTGGCGCATTCTACAACCCAATGTGAAGGGGATGTGTCAGCATTTTTGTCCCTCTTAAAACAAAGATAAAATATTCTCTAAATGGAAAATAAATGTCGACAATAATGAAAAAAAAGGTTAATGTGGTGAAGTAAAATTCTAAGTGCATACACAAACAAATCCTCTAGCCCGATAGTGGGTCTAGCCACAAACAAGACATTTTATGGAAGATTTACTTAGGTTAGAACCAATTAAGAGGGCCTAACCCTTAGTATGATTATCCCGTTTGTTGATGACCTTGATTGCTCGCTCCATCTCTCTCCCATTTCCTTCTTCGAGCACCCGAAAGAAGTAAACAAAATCAAAAGAAAACCGTGATAATAGACAAATTGTATTCAACCTACTTAAAAATTCAAGAAACATTAAGCCTTAAACATGTGCAATGACATATTATGTAGGAAATCAATCAATAATTGCATATATATTAAATCAAGAAGAGATTACAATCGTTGTCTTGACGTTATTGTTCTCCTCCGACAAATTTGCGTACCCATGCACTTCCATTAGCATTCCATGATGGCCTCAATAATGGTATTTTAAGGCTCTTCCCTTTAGTATTCACACTAAACCAAATTCGCACTTCTCCCTCACACACAAATAGAGAGCTACAATTATAAATAACTTATTCATTACCCCACAATGTAAACTACAACTAGAGCCTAATTAGAAGTAACTTGTTATATAGCATGGACGGAAGGGATATGGTTAGTCTTATCATGAGACAAGGTCGTATCTCTTGAGGTAGTTCCATCCTAACAAGGGAAAGGAGCCCAAATTGACCTCCTCGAGTCCATCCATCCCAACCATTTACCCAACTTCCATTACGAAGATTCTAGACCTGGAAGCTTCGGCTCCTTGTTTAAAAAAAATTCCAAAAGAGGATTGGCGCGACAGGAACAAGGCTCAGTCATTCCAGTTGGTTCTAGGGATAGTTGTAATCACTGCATTTCCGCGCAAGGAGGACACGGGTCATTAGCGTTGGTCTTGTAAAATTGGAAAACAAAAGATTTTTGGGAAATGATGCAAAAGGGAATTGTTCTGCTCATGAAGAGGGTCACAATGGGAGTTTCTTCATGAAGGGGAAGCATGTAGCATTCACTATAGAGGTCCTCCAGGATCATGAAATGAGGGGTACAGGGACAATGAAAAAATGTTGTGTAACAGATGCCTTGTAAAGCGTGAAGGCCAAACTAGAGTGAGGGGTTAAATACTTTATGAACCAATCTGGGGAACCAAAGTATGTCTTTGGACAACCTGCAAGAAAGTATAGATACACATACATAACAGAAAATTCAGTCAAATGATACATGAATCGTGGTGTGGATGCAACCATCTAGAGAATGATCATGCAAATGGATCAAGGCATGGGCGCAAGCATCCATCTAAAATAGACATGTATATCAACATAATCATGGAACATCACCTTGCAACCTGAAATTGTGTAAGATGAGCCCAGGATCTTGCGCTCCAACATGACCTGATCAAAGTACAAATTCCAACATGTGAATAGATGTGTTGACATCGAACATGCTAGAAAATTGCTTGATTAACAACCGATGATGTAAATTGTTAAGAAGCATGAGAGAAACCACTAACAATGACAATGGTCCTTAAGGTAATATGAGCACAATTCACGACATCTGAATAAATGAACTGAAGTCAAACACCCATGAAATCACCCCATCCAAAGCCAATGATGCGAACTTGTCATCGAGTGCGAAGAACTTTCCATTAGGACATGCAAACTCTAAGGTACTAGAAGGGACTCTCTTGGTCAACTTCATGGATAATGAGTTGAAGTCGAAAGGAAGCGACCATATTGAAGGAGGACCATAATGTATCCCACATCATCGACACTAGATAAAGGGACGCAAAATTATTTTGGATGAGACAGAGAATCTGGGATAAGTCTAATTGCATAAGGATAACTCTTGAACATATTGGTGACACGAATGGAAGTTTGGCAGCTTTTGGATGCATAGAATCAGTGGTCATAATGACGTGGTAGAGATAAAATGGAAGGAAAAAATAAATGGCCCAACCTAGGAAGGCCAAGAATAAAAAGGAGGATATCCCAACCCGACACGAAGTAGAAAGGGTCATGTTCAAGAGTGAGCTACCAACATGACTAATTGAATTTCCAAATATTCTCCCACCCTTTCTGGCAGGTACCATAATTATTTTTAATCACGAACTTGAAGGAAATATCATATGCTTGCACTGTAAGTCCATCCTTCGGATGAATCCAAAATAGTGAGTTTAACAAGCCCTAGGAAGGAGAAGATCATGTTTGTCATGGTGACGAATCCGATGTCGTTGCATGTTTTAACGAGTCTAAAAAAAGGTGAAACTTGGTATCTTTTTCATGTTTATATAGTTTTACATATTGACATAGAAAACTAGAATTAAGTAACTTTCATGAAATGACAAAATGAATTTCTCATAAAACACTTCAATGAAAATGTTTCAAGACAATCGATTCTCAAGGAAATGAAAAACAAAAAAGAGAATCTCTTTCAAACTAATGACGCAATGACTCTACCAAAAACAAGACAAACAATATGATCTATCTAAAAGAAGAGACATTTAGACAAAATGCAAGGAGTAAATGCACCAACAACTTGACTCACTGAGTTCACAATTAGCTGAATGGATGACAACCTAGAAGCCTTAGGTGTAGTTTTGAATCCCGTACAAAAATTACCTGCATACAAATTCTAAAACACAGAAAATAAACAATGCGAGAGCATAACACATAAAACACATATACACAGAGATTTTCCCTTGGATCCCAAAATCAGGACTACCAGCTTGATTTTTAAGTATGTTCCTTTCAATGTTACAATACATATTTATACATGTCAAAGCATCCAATACCATGGACCAAAAATGATTGCATCCAAAACCATGGACTGAAAACCATAGGTAGGTCTGCCCAACCTAATATAGGGTCCAAAAAAAAAAATTCCCGGGGAACTACCTCAGGCTGTGTAGAGGGGGGCTACCCTGCCCGATGGAACCCCCCCGCTGTGTAATCGGTGCAATCTAGGGGGGGCTTTGGCCTCCCTCTGACCCCCTAGTTAACTACGTAGGTTAGTTTTGGAAGGAATATAATGTAACCCAACATTCTCCCACTTGTTGTTTTCTTTCAACATCGAGCCACATGAGAGCTTAGTCATTTTTCCAACCTTGAAACACACATTGTTTCTCTACACCAGGAGAGCTTCTTAGAGCTCACAGATTTTATCAATGCATCTGTACTATTCTTCATAGTGTCTACCTTTACCAGCAACACCATTTTGTCTTCTATCATATCCCTCACAAGGTGATACTGAACATCAATGTGTTTTGTCTTTAAATGATAAGCACGGTTCTTTGCCAAGAAAATTACACTTTTGGTTGTCACAGTCTATCTTTATAACTCCCTGTACTAACCCCATACTTGAACACAATCTCTACAACCAAACTGCTTCCTTGCTTGCATGAGTGGTTGCCATGTATTCCTCCTCTATAGTCGATAGTGCCACTACAGATTGTTTCTTACTCATGCAATTGACTGCACCTCCAAATAGGTTAAACACATACCCACTTGTAGATCTTTTTTGATCCAAATCTCTAGCCCAATCCACATCAACAAAATCCATAGATATCCAAAACTCTGTCCAATCCTGGTCTTCCTTGGAAGCAAAATCCATAATCACTAGAGCCATGCACATACCTAAAAACCCGCTGCACTGTTGTCCAATGCTCCTTCCTTACTTTGATATAAACCTGCTCAATACTCCCACTATATGAGCAATGTCTAGTCTATTACAGACCATTTCATACATCAGGCTATCGACTGCACTTGCATATGGAACACGGGACATATCCTCTTCCTCTTCTTGTCCCTTGGGACACTGTTCAGCAAATAAATTCAAACCTATAGGAATAGGAACCTTCATTGGTTTACTATCCTACATATTAAACCTCTGTAGTTTGTCTCGACATACTTTCTCTAGTTTAACCAGGGCATCCTCTTTGCTCAATCTCTTCTAATTTCCATGCCCAAAATATAGTTTACAGCACCAAGATCATTCATGTCGAATTTGGAGGATAATTGGGTCTTCAAATCCTGGATAATTTCTTTGTCATTTCCAACCAGCAACATATCATCCACATGCAAGACCAAATAAATAACATAGTCACCAATTAATTTAAAATACACACAGTGATCTACTTTTCTTTTGGTGAAGCCAAGTCCCCTTACAAATGTATCAAATTTCTGATACCACATCCTTGGTGACTACTTTAACCCATATAGAGACTTATTTAACTTGCATACCAGTTCTTACTTACCCTTCACCGCAAAGCCTTCAGGCTTCTTCATGTACATCTCCTCTTCTAGATCCCCATGAAGAAATGTTGTCTTCACATCCATCTGTTCTACCTCAAAGTCAAAAGAAGCAACAACAAATAAAAGTAATCTAATAGAAGTTACCTTGGCAACAAGAGAAAAAATATCACCAAAATCAATTCCCGACAACTGGGAATAACCTTTTGCTACCAACGGAGCTTTGTATTTCTCCACCTTTCCTTTTGCATTTGTCTTCTCCTTGAAAACCCATTTGTTTGCGAATGGGTTTCATTCCAGCCAACAACTCCAATAGATCCCAAGCCTCACATGTTTGCAAAAATGTCATTTCATCAATCATGGCCTCTTTCTAGAGTTTTCCATCCTATGAATCTACTGCTTCCTTCATAGTTATAGGATCATTATCAATAATAGATAAAGAAAAATTTGAATAAAAAGCAGATGGACTATACCTTTTTGGCTGCCTTCTTTCTCGAACTGATCTTCTTACACACGGAGTTTGTGGCTCTTCATCTTCTGATTCCTCCTCTACTGTAGAGTCTGATTCTTCCTCTGTTTGCTCAAACTCTATCTTCTTAGGTTCCTTTGGTTGGACTTCATGTTTAATAACATCTTTCACTTCTCTGAACACGACATCTCGGCTGTACACAACCTTCCTTGTTATTGGGTTCCAAATCTTATAACCCTTTAAACCATCCTTATACCCAATAAAGATGCACTTTTCAGATTTACTATCCAACTTGGTTCATTTCTCCTTTGGAACATGTACATATGCATCACATCTAAATACCTTCAAATGTGAAAGAGAGGGTTTCTTACTAGTCCATACTTGTTGTGGAGTTTTATCCTCCAACATTGATGAAGGTGATCTATTAACCAGGTAAAATGATATCTCCACTGCCTCTGCCTAGAATTCCTATCCTAACCTGGCACCACTGAGCATGCTTCTTGCCCTTTCCATCAATCTCTTGTTCATTCTGTCTGCAACTCCATTTTTCTGAGGTGTATATGGAGTAGTCTTATGTTGTGCTATACCACACTTCTTATAGAATTATTCAAATTCCTTACCACAAAATTGTCCACCATTATCTATCCTCGATACCTTTATCTTCTTCTCTGTTTGGTTTTCCACCAGAGCCTTAAATTATTTAAACCTGTCAAAGACTTCATATTTCTTCTTAAGGAAATATATCCATGTATTCCTTTATAGTTCATCAATAAATGACACATAGTGCATAGACTTACCCTATGATGGAACGTTCACAGGTCCAAACACATCACTGTGCACAAACTCTAATATCGTTTTCACCATCTTACCACCAGAGGGGAAACTCACCTGATTCTGCTTCCCATATACACAATTTTCAAAGAAATCAAAATCCAGAGAGCTATTACTCAAACCTTCTACCATACCTTTACCATGAAGTATTAAAAGGCCATTCTCTCCAATATGTCCAAGCCTTTGACGTCACAATATAGTCTTCTCTCCAAATACAACTAGATTTTCTACTCCACTTTCAGGAACCACAGAACTGTTATACCCATAAAAAATAGTGATACCTTGCAGCTCGAATAAAGTTCCAATCTAAACTCCCCACATCAATAATAGTGCTCCTTGAACCAAATTATAGGTATCCTTCTCGAACATTGTTTTTACACCTGCATCATCCATCTCTCTTTTGGAAATCAGGTTTTTGGCTAATGCAGGAATATGCAGAACACCTGGAAGTTTTCTAACCCTTCCACCTTGCAACATAAACTTTACTTTTGTGCGACCAACGATTCCAGCCTTCCTATCATCCCGTAAGATGATGTCACCACCATCATATTTATCATACTCGCAGAACCACTCTCTATGGGGAGCGAAGTGAAAGGATACACCTGAGTCAATCAACCATGCCTCATGATCTACATATGTCCTTGAAGAATCCAAGTACACATTCCCACCTTCATCTGAGATGGCTTTCGCCTCTGTAGAAGAAGCATCATCAGATTCCTTTCCTTTGTCAGGAGCTTTAGATTTACAATCTCTTTTGTAGTTCCCTTCCTTTTCACATTTCTAGCACACCACATTTAGAGGTTTTCTTGGAGATTTAGATCTCCCTCTAGATTTAGATCTCCCACTCGATGACTTATTTTTGTTTTTGTTCTAGGACCGTCCTCCTACAGATAAGGAATTACCATTCCAGCTCTCCATATTTTTCCATCTCATCTCCTCCGTCAACAAGAATGAGACTATTTCATCAAGCTGTAAGGTAGCTGCATTACTACCTATTGCAATAACCAGACTATCCCACGAATGTGGTAGAGAGCAAAAGAAATTGATGCACTTACCTTCATGTGAAATTTTAATATCAGCAAATAATAACTGGCTTAGCATAATATTAAATGCGTTTAGATTCTCTGTCACCTAGTCTCCATCTTTCATCCTCAAGTTATATAAATTTTTATGTAGGAACATTTCATTCACTAAAGACTTAGATTGGTAAAATGTCCCTAACTTGTCCCATAAAGCCTTTGTCGTAGCTTACCCTAATACATTCAACAATACTGAATCAGAGACACACAATCATATTATGCTCTTTGCCTTCCGATCCAACTTCTTCCATTCTTCATCGGACACTCTCGTTGGTTTAGTACCTGGATCTACAACAATCCATTGATATTTATCCACCAACAGATCCTCCATCTTGAGTTTCCATAACTCAAAACTTTGACCATTACATTTATCGATCTCTATCTTTCCACTGCTCTCCATCTTCTTTCACTAGTAGAATTGATCCCGCAGATCCCCCACTAAACAGGGTCTACAGCAGGCCTGAGCAAAACCCCTCAACAAAAAAGGTGTCCCCTTGAAGGAAAAAGAGCTATAATGCCAAATGTAGGTTTGAACCTAGTGCAAAAATTACCTGCATATGAATTCTAAAACACAGAAAATAAACAATGCGAGAGAATAACGCATAAAACACATATACACAGTGATTTCCCCTGGAACCCAAAATTAGGACTACTAGCTTGATTTTTCATTATGTTTCTTTCAATGTTACAATACATATTTATACATGCCGAAGCATCCAATACCATGGACTGAAAGCTATCACGTCCAAAACCATAGATCAAAAACCATAGGTATGTCCACCCAACCTAATATAGGGTACAAAAAAAAAAATCCTAGGGCACTGCCCCAGACCCTGTAGAGCTACTTGCCCCCCTTAAACCCCCCTGTTGCATAATACACACAATGAAGGGGATCTCCACCACCCTTATAATCCCCCAGTGAACTACGTAGGTTAGTCACGGAAAGAATATAACACAATCCAACATTAGGGCCACAAACCATCCAGCGACCTAAGAAATAAAGAGAAAAGAAGGCAAATCAATAAGAAAATAAATGAAGTGAAATGGAGCTTTCCAGTCAGAGAGAACATATTCTAAATGAGCCACAAGGTAGAGATCAAGACAACAAGACACACTGGCCAAGATATAGGGTGAACCCTAATCTTCATTACAGGCATCAACATGACTGCCTAAGTAACAACATGCGCTAGAAGGGGCTCAGCGCAATTTTTGCTGATCATATCAAACTGATCTATGCGAATGTCAGTGAAATAATCGTGTTGAAGGAGGATGCAAAGAAAAATATAAAAATTTTCAGAATATCAGACTAGACTTTCTACTGTGAATTTCAAACCCAGAGCAATTAACAAAGCGAAGAAGACAAAAATAAAGGGTAATAGAAAAACTATAAAAATTTGCACAAAACCATGAAATTTCAAGCAAGAAAACAAAAGGATCAGACTCCCCAACGGAGTCACCAATTTGTGGTGAAGTAAAATTCTAAGTGCAGACACATAAAATTCCTCTAGCCCAATAGCAGGTCTAATAAAAAATAAGACATTCTATGGAAGATTTCCTTAGGTTAAAACCAATTAAGAGGGCCTACCTCTTTGTATGGTTATCCCATTGGGTGATGACCTTGCTTGCTCACTCCAACTATCTCCCATTTCCTTCTTCGAGCAACTGAAGCAAGTAAACAACAACAAACAACAACTGTGATAATAGGCAAATTAAATTCAACCTACTTAACAAGTCAAGAAACATTATGCCATAAACATGTGAGATGACATATTCAGTAGGAAATCAATTGATATTCATATATATTAAATCAATATGAGATTACAACTGTTGTGTTGATGTTGATGTTCTCCACTAACAAATCCCGGCTTAAACACACTTCCGTTAGCATTCCATGATGTCCTGAACAATGGTAGTTTTAAGGCTCTTCCCTTTAGTCTTCACACTAAACTAAATTTGCACTTCTTCCTCACAGACAACTAGAGACCTACAACTATTAATAACTTGTTGATTACTCCACAATCAAAGCTTCAACCAGAGCCTAATTAAAACTAACTTTTCCTTGGGAAGAAGGGAGGTTTATATAGCATGGATGGAAGGGAGAAGATCTTATCTCTTGATGTAGTTCCATCCTAATAGGGGAAAGGAGCCCAAATTGACCTCCTCGACTCCATTCAACCCAACCATTTACCAGACTTCCATTACGAAGCTTCGGCTCCTTATTTAAAAATCTTTACAAAAGAGGATTGGCGTGACTGGAACAAGGCTCAGTCACTCCAACCGGAGCTAGGGATGATTGTAGTCCCTACATCTCTACGCGCTAAGGACACCGGTCATTAGCTTTGGTCTTGTAAACTGGGGAAAACATAAGATTTTTGGGAAATGATGCAAAAGGGAATTGTTATGCTCATGAAGAGGGACACAATGTGAGATTCTTCATGAAGGGGAAGCATGTATGGCTCATTGTAGAGGTCCTCTATGATCATGGAATGGGGAGTACAGGGATAATGATAAAATCCTGTGTAACATATGCCCCCTAAATCATGAAGGTCGAACTAGAGTAAGGGGTGAAATGCTTTATGAACTAGTGTGGGAACTAGAGTCTATCTTTGGAAAACCTACAAGCAAGTACATATACACATACATAACTAAAAATTTTGTCAAATGATACATGAATCGTGGTATGGATGTAGCCATCTAGAGAATGATCATGCAAATGGATCCACGAATGTGCGCAGCCATCCATCTGAAAGCGACATGTATATCAACATAATCATGGCACACCGCCTTGCAACCTGGACTTGTGTAAGTTGAGCCCAGGGACTTGTGCACCCACACAGCCTGATCAAACTAAAAATTCCAACATGTGAATAAAGCTATTGACATCGAACATGATAGAAAATCACTTGATTACCAGTCAATGATGTAAACTATTAACAAGCATGAGAGAAACCACCAATAATGACAATGGACCTCAAGGTACTATCAACACAATTCATTGAATGTGAAGAAAGGAACTGAAGTCGAACACTTGTGAAATCACCCCATCAAAAGCCAATGATGTGAACTTGTCATTGAGTGCAAAGAACTTGCCATTAGGGCATGTAAGCTCTAAGGTACTAGAAGGGATTCTCATGGTCAACTTCCTGGACAATGAGCTGAATTTGATAGGAAGCGACCATGTCGAAGGAGGGTCATAATGTATCCCACATCATTGACATGAGAGAAAGGGATGCAAAATGATTTTGGATGAGACAGAGAATCAGGGGTAAGTGTAACTGGAGAAGGACAACTCTTGAACCTATCGATGACACAACTAGAAGTTTGGCAGCTTTTGGATCCATAGCATCGGTGGGCATAATGATGTGGCAGAGATAAAATGAATGGAAAAAATAAATGGCCCAACACAAGAAGGTTAACAGCAAAAAGGAGTTTATCCCAGCCCAACACGAAGAAGAAAGTGTCATGTTCAAGAGTGAGCTGTCGACACGATTGATTGAATTTCCAAATTTTCCCCCACCATTTCTGGCAGGTACCGTGGTTATTTTTAATCACAAGCTTCAAGGGGTAGCATATGCTTGCACTATAAGTCCATCCTTTAGATGAATTCGACCTAGTAAGTTTAACGAACCATAGGAAGGAGAAGCTCATGTTCATCATGGTGACAAATCCAATGTCATTGTATGTTTTAACAAGTCTGACAAAGGTGGAACTGGGTATCTCTTTCATGTTTAGAGGGTTTGAAAAAGGCATAGAAAATAAAACTCCACATAGTCCCTTTTCGTACATTTGTGCCTCTCAAAACCGAAAAGGTAGAAAATGATACTTGAGAGAACCACTTTACCATTTTAGTCAAGGTGTACCTTTTTCATAAATAGTGCATCCCAATCCAAAAAAGGGGTAAATGTATAATGGGCACATGATGTTTCACATCCATTAACAAGGTCGAAATGAAAAGAGATTGGAAATGTTTTCATGTTTGAAGGGTTGGAAAAGAGCTTGAAAGCGAATGCCCCATTTTATTCTATTTTACAAGTCAAAAGGGAAAAATACTCTGCAATATTTTCATTCGAGTTTTACGAGTCAAGAAAAGAGCTGAAATGTGACTGGACACCATCATCGAAGATCCATCACATGTGGCTACGTAAAAAGGTAAAATGCATTATCCAATTATTTGGGCAAAAATAGGTCAAAAACACTTAAAATCCCTAATATTTCATGAAAAACTGAATAAAAGGAGGGAAAACTATATATTTTTTTACCATTTATCTTTTTATCTTATTGTGAAATACTTTTTACCCACTTTTGCCCTAATTTTTCCAGAGCAGTTTGCGAGAGATCCAGGAGTTCATTCACCAAGCCGTCAGTTGTAGGTAAGATCCATGTCCTTAAGCTCCATTTCCATACTATTTATTCCTATTTATGTCCATTTTTTGGATTTTTGAGGGAGGTTTTGGAAAAAATCATTTGCCCTCGATCGCCACCATTTCAAGCCATGGAATCACATCGGCCAAGGGTTGCTAGAACAACCAATCGTGTCGTCATCGCAACTATTTTTAAAATAGGTGCACCTGCATCATGAATAAAGAAAAAAGCATTTTTTCTCTCAAATCCACCGTTTGAATCAAAATTTTAGTTGCCAAAAATGATTATTTACTTGAATACATGGTTTTTGCAGGAAAGAATCATCGAAAATGGTAGACTAGAAAGAACGTGAGCACGAAGATGTGGACACCCAAGAAATGGTTGATCTAAATTGCATAAATTCCTTGAGGAACTGCCGGCTCCTCAAGTTCTTTCTCGCACCGTGGATGCAGGCTCAACTTGAACTACATCAATATTGTTTAGTCTCTAGGACATAAATTGGGAAATTTTATCATTGGTGACCAAGAGCTGGAGTGGGAAACTTCAGGCATCTATTTCATCACAGGACTATCTAGGAGAGGGTAACTAGTCAACCTATATGGGTCACAGCCAATTGGGGTAAGTATATCCATAATACTTGCTAAATATTGTCCAGAAGCCCTCAAATATAAGGGTAGAAAGATTGAGATTGCCACCGTGCAAGACCTTACACTAAGAGTGATACTGCTGACTGTCAACAAAGTAGCTGGGTCCAAAGCAGAGCATGAAACCAACAAATCGAAATATCTATTTGTTATCGACTATACAACAACGATGATCTTCAATTGGGTGGAAACCATGAAGGTCAATCCATTTAGAATACTTTCTCACTAGCAACTAACAAGTCAAGATGTAGGTCATGGGGTTGCATTCAGAAATCACAGTGGTAGTGTGTAAGAGAATGTAGTGTTGAAAGTGTTCAATAGCTTGTACGGCAGCCAAAGCCAGCTTGTCAACATCATTATAACATATTTTGGTGTCGAGGAGATTGTCATTGAGGTATTAAATAACATGTCCATTGATGATCATTTCCCTTATGACTACGCAAACACATCACATAATTCTTAGAATAGACAAGTATATATCTTGAACTCATCTGGAGAACAAGTTACCCCAATATGGACACTTTCAATGACACTAGGCTTGACAGAAATAACATTTGTAATTGTTTGGGTAATGTTACCCAAATTTCCTTCAAACCATACTTCATGAGTCATGATTGATGCCTGAAGTGGTAGGGAAAGGAACTGAGAAGAGAACTCATAGAGATGAGTAGACATGACCGTCGGGCTAGGCAGGACTGAGGACCGATGATGAGTATCATTCCAAGGTGGTTGCTCTAGAGACATTACTTCCATGATACTCTCATCAGTAAGAAAATTTTCAACTAAGGGATCTAGAGATTCCAAAGAACCAAGCCATGCAGATTGAGAATATGTATGAAGACATGTCCTTGAAATAGTAAAATCAAAGGATACAAAACTTGAGGAAGAAACAATTTCCACATAATTGATTTCAGTGAGATTAAGTGGCATAACGTCACCCCAGGTATCAAAAAGATTCAGTGAAGGCATGACCTAAGGATCAGATTTGATCAAGATCATATTGACTAAGGCAACATGAGGAGGTGGGAGTGGAAAAATTCCTATCAAGTTCGAATCTTTAAAAATTCCTACCCCGACACTCTCACAAGGAGCGTCGATATGCTTGACATATTGAACATTGCCATATGAGGAGGAAGAGGAAAAGAAATATAGTTCATCGACTATTACAATCTTCCCTTGATGGGGAAAACAAATCACTTGGAACACAGAGGAAGCTACAACATGAATGACATGGGTCCTGCTTCGTCTGAGTAGAATATTATAATTGAGATTAGCATCAACAATATCCACCTCGACATGTACTGTCTTTCCCTCCAAAGTAATGGAAAGGTGGGGAAAGACACTGAATGGTCAGGAATCACGCCTGTCGAAATCTTACAACGTGTTAGGGGACTAGTTAAAAGTAGGAGAACCAATTGCCTTCCAGCAAGTGACTGACATGATACAAGTAGAAGACCCATCACCAATGACAGTCCTATGAATGGTTTTCTCATTGATGATTACCTCAATGAGAAAGGCAATTTGATGAAGTAGTCATGGAACATCATTCTCTAGATCAAAACATATCAAATTGGAATCAGTAGGATATTTACCTCCAATAGATGACAGTAATTATTTCCACTTAGGGGGAAATCTTTGGAGTAACTTGAGAGTAGACATAGCTGATGACGCCCGAGTGAAATCCTCAATAATAAAATAGTGCTAAGTGGCTCGAGCATTGGGATTATATGAGGACATCCTTAGCACACCTCGAGAAGGTGGTTGAATGGTGGAGTCAGGGTTAGGGAACTCGATATGAAGAGGCCAAGAGCTCAGGGTAGAAGAAGAAGGGGTGGCCTCCTTCTCTTTTCCAACTATCGGAGTAGGAGTTTGATAGTCTTTTGATCTAGTAGCCACATTAATAGGCGTTCTCATCATGAACACTTGCAATCTTGAGGAAGGAGACGATTAAGGCTGGTATACCATTTGAGTCTGCTGAGATGGAAACAACTCTTTCATGATAGATGGGGTCCCTTTGAGAAAATGACTAACTTTGGGCCATCAGGGATAATCCTTAGTATAGTGATCTTCCTCACAAATGAGGCACGGATACTTAAGCTTCTGTTGTGAAGAATCGCTAGTAGATGACTTAGGAGGACCTCATTTTGGGGCATCAATTTACCATTGGCTTTACCTTTCTTCTTACCTTTCGAGGATTTGTCCACTGTGGTAGACTGAACATCATGGACCTCTGAGGTTTTACTAGGGCAAGGTGGATTCTAGGAGGGACCATTGGAAGCAACGTTCGATACTGACTTCTGTCAGGAAGAATATTTCACAGGAGTCTTGGATAATGAACCAATTAATCCATCAACATGAGGTGTAGCTTATGACTTTGATGTCGTTGGATCAGATGATGGTCGTGCAACATTGGTTAACAACTCATACAAAGTGCAAGACTAAGAATAAATGAGATCTAAGTTCTGGGCATGAGAAATGGCTTGTTCTTCGGTAGTGCATCCACCCACAGCTATATCGCGAGCAATTGGAGCAACAAATGACTTAATAACCATTCAATTAGAAATTGATAAACAATATCGAATTAAATCAGGTGACGTCTACGTCTCAATTCATGGATGTGATTAGAGATGTGTGTCACAGTATATTGCTTGAGCAATGTAAGGAAATAGGTTCCAGTTTCATAGCGAACCAGCAACTAGAAATGCATGAGGAAATCCACGGCTAAAGAGTTGAAGCCATGGTAAGTACTTCAAGGGAGCTCAATGCACCACTTGGATGCAACACCTGTAAGGGTTCGTTGGGAAATACAAAGATGAATAGAATCATCAACGTAGGAATTTGAAGAGTAGCAAAGGTGATATGTCATCACATGGGCTTGACGATCTTCTTTCACTTTCCCATCAAACTTCAGGCAATCACCCAGGATCGTGGATGGGACAGGAGGACAGTATGGGAAATGAAGAATTGGATCATTCGTGAGTCGAGACACATCTAGAAACTCTAGTGTAGCCAAGAACAACAATTGAGTATTGAAAGGCATTGGAGGTCGATAAGTAGGTCCAACCACAAGAGCCCATCCCTGCTGGTAAGGATTTTGTCCCCATAGTGGATGATTTTGGCTATATGGCATTTGATTTTGCCCCCACTATAGGTTACCTTGGTTGTAGGGATGATTTTGACCTTCAAAACCTTAAAAATGTCTAGCCATAGGTTGTTGATAAGAAACATATGGGTTAAAAGGCTATTGAGCCTGTTGACCTTAGACATATGGATATTTCACCTGTTGTCCTTGAACGTATGGGTTTTGAACCTGCTACCCCTGAACAACAGGATTTTAGACCTGTTGTCCTTGGACAAGAATTTTTTGCTTAATGTCCTTGGACATACAGATTTTGGACATGCTTCCCTTAAATAAAAGGATTTGGAACTTGTTGCCCTTGGACATTAAGATTTTGGGCCGGCTACTGCAGGACTTGACCTCGTCGTTGTCCTTGTAAGGTTTAACCCTATTGATATGTATATAAGGATTTTTACTACTCGGGTTGGCTTTGCTGCTGCAAAGATTAACCTTCCATCTGCAAAGGTTGTCCCTACAGCTGCAAAGGTTAGCCTTGCGAAGATGTAGGTTGGTAGTTCTACGGAGCATAATGCATCTATGGCTGCATGGTTTGTTGCAACTGTTGAGAGGGTTTCCCATGTGGTTGTTGTAGTTGTCCTTTCTCTGACATCATCTACCCCTACTACTATGAGGATGGTCCTTGCTGCAACAAAGGTTCCCTTGTTGCTACAAAGGCTATCCTTGCTACTATAAGGGCATCGTAACAATTCCCGAATTCAGACCCTGGAAATTTCCAAACTGTATCTAGCCATAGCAACTAGGAAAAGTGGACGAACCAGGGTGAACATACAATCTAGCCTAAAGGATGTAAGGTCAATTGACCATTTCTTGGGAACCATATGGAACATAAGTGTTACACTGAAATTTGTCACCATGGCTATCTGCAGTTAATATGGCTCCATCAATAGCCATATTGTCCTCCTTGTCAAGCCTCAAACCTTTGCTCTTCATGTCAAACTTCAAAAAGAGA
>APFE030998049.1:0-12663 GCA_000404065.3 Pinus taeda | reverse complement strand
AAAAGAGGGAGTATCCCATTGATGTTGGAACTGAATAACCTCCTCTAGAATACTATAAATATAGGCATTGGGCCAAAGGAGGGAGAGATTGAAAGCTGAACATTCTAAAGGGTAAATGTTGCTGGAATTAGGACTTCCATTTGTTGACTTGTGAGGAGAGATCACTATCCTTCGTTGTTGCCATAGTGGGAGTGGGTGAGCTTGTCAAAGTAGAGGAAATCTCTTGCTGGACCCTGGGAGGAGCTTGCACAACACCAAGGCTCAGGTTGTAATGGTCCCTTTTTTGTTTCCTTAATACAAATAAGTCCATTCTTCTCAATGATTTGTTGTTAATGAATTATTTCATGTACTCCTTGGTCTATGTGATGAATATGCTTTGTTTTATAATTATTCAGGTGTTATGTAATCGTTTGCTTTGTTAGTGTATGCAGGTCTTAAAGTGAAGGAGGAGCTCATCTGGATCAGCAAGGCTGGACTGCTACAACAAGCGTTGGACCTAAGGTAAGATCGAAAAGCACTTGATCTCTCATAGAATAATGTGTGTTTAGAGAAAGATTGTTCTTGTTTGGTTTGTTTGTCACTAGAGAGTCTTAGACTCCTAGGGAGGTTAGGTTTTTCCGCAAACATAACTCTTTCCACATGACAATAAGGAGCTTGATATTGAGCCTAAGCCTCATAAGGCTGCTAATACTAGAAACTGCTTGATCCAGATGGACCAACAAGATTTTGGACGTGTAGGTACTGGAGATTGCTCGATCGAGCAGGACCAGTAGGGTTTTGAATAGCATTAGAAGAAGGCTAGTTCATCCCAACCATTGGAGCCTATGAGCTACTCACATTGGTTGTGCCTGACACCATAGAAACACTCAGATTTCCCCCCAGGTAGTGGTATAGCTTGTCCTCTTATTGGAGGGTTCAAAGAACTGATAGAAACATGCCTCAAAACCATCGATTGAACCGAATGGGTGGCTTGGACGGACAAGACATGAGAGTTCAGAATGGTGGGTTGCACCAGGGCTGATGTAACTCTAGAAATCATCGTTTGTTGGTATGTCAAGTTCCGAATGAATGGACTTGTGGTAGGCATAGCACCAGACACCCAAACAGGGTTGTCATAAAGTGATGAGGCAGTAGTTGTACCTGAGACCAGTTTTGCTAAAGTCACATAATTATGTGGCAAATCCAGATACGCGTTGATGAGAATGCTTTACTTGTAGGGGAAACCTTCAGGAGGAAATTGATGTTCTTCCTCTTCGACAGTGTGTGGAGAAGAAACTTTTTATTGATCTGGAGAGGTAACTAGAGCCTCACTTTTAGGTTCCATAGCTGGGAACAAGAGACAATGAAAAACTAAAGATGTACAAGGGGATAATTCCAAAGGAACACTCGACTGAGCATACGGAATGTACGGACACTACGGTGATATCACAATTGGGTCGAGAAAAGGATTTGGAGGATATATAACTAGTCCAAGTTGACCTTCAGTGGTTGGTGAACTCTTGGGAGTCTGGACGGGATTGTCCGGAGATTTCGGGCCAATATTAGAAGGTGACCCACTATCTGAAGTAGGTGAAGGACAAGATGAGAAAGGATGACTGCTTAGAATGATTCTGAGTTCAACAAGTTGGTCCTATCGTGACTCTGGTAATTAAGGAAAAGGATCCTCAAACAATCTTTTAGATAGAGAAGAGGAAGAGGAACTAGGTGAACCAGTTTGTTCAACCATGACGACCTCATCTTAGTTAACAAGAAAAGAGAGATAAATTTCAATGCTTTCAAATGTACTTTAAGGAAAACTCATGATTTGGTCTAGAAAAGGCTAAGAAGATGTTATAAGATCATGGGCAACAATTTTTTAAGACCCATAAATAAAATGGAGCTCGTTCATGTTTTAATAGTCAAGAAAGAACCAAAGATGACTCTATCACTTTCAATTGGAAACGAGCTAGAAAGGACAAGTGCTCGAGTGATCTTTTAAGTTTAATGAGTCAAAAATATCAAATGACTACTCTAGATGATCTAAGTAAAAAGGATTACCAGGCAATCGTGAACTGTAGAATACCTCCCAACGAACAAAGAAGTACGAGTAGGCAATGCCCCCAAATTTTGTGTTTCGTGCATCACGTGTGTAAGGTGGCAGACTCAGCTTCCTATGGATAAAGGATTTCAACCTAGAGGGGTCTCCCTTTATAGACTCAATGGTATAGGGAGCACAAGTGCATACGAGAATTGTCTAGTGTTGAAGCTAACGACAGTTGCTAGGTTTAAATACATCGAAACACATCTCTAGCCTAGACCTTCTAGATGTGATCATTAGGTTTTAAACGCGCATTAGGTTAATTGAGCTCATTTTAAAGTTTATCGTGAATTATGTCTTGGCTTTTAGGCCTTAGCAATGTGATCTAGGTGGATGCTGGTGGCCACCCACCTATCCCACTTGGAACCCCACAACTGTTTCTTTTAGTTTTTTAGTTTCCTTATTTGTAGCACAATTCACTATTTTTAGCTATTTTTTCAGGTCCTAAACTTTTGGAGCCGTTTTGAGGCCCTAAACTACATTTTTTGGGAAAACTGGGAGCAACATGGGGCCATGGACCGATGTTTCTCTCCCCAAAGTTATAGTTCTTCAATACATCTTTCTAATGAGATAGTGTGCACGTCAAATGGAGATCCTATGCCAAAGTTACAACCACAAGAAGATGATGTACCAATTTACCCAAATGTGGCCCACATTTTGGCGTTTCATCTTCTAGGGTTACGTTTTTGGATGTTTAGGGTTTTCCATTATTTCTCAACAATAAATAGGCCTTCGAGCCTCATTGTAGCACAGTTCAAAGGCATGTAGCTGTCACATCTCTTCTTATAGATAAGATACCATCACCCTAGCTAGTTTATTTCCATTTCTGTTTGTAAGTATATTTCAGTGTTTTATAGTAATGAAATGAAGTATTATTTCTACTGCATTTTTATATGTATTGTTATATCTATAGTTTGTTGTGTTCCTGTTTAAATCTAGATTAGTGGAATCAGAGCGGTCTTTTTTTCTTTGTTTTTCTTTGCATGTCCACAACGTGGTCGGGATATAAGGAGTTAGGGCTTCAACTAATTGACACTTTTCAAGACCAGCCTCGAAAATCCTAACGACCTCCCATGGAAAATGAAAAGAAAGATAAGGGGGCAAGAGAGAGATCCTATCAAAATATTTGTCGTAAAAGCCCTCAAGTGACAAAGGAACGTGATGATAGACAACTTTTCCTAGATCTTTCAGTGGCTACCCAGAGGTGATGCTTCGGCTTCCAACATCTACTCTAAAAACATCACACTCTTTAAGGTACAAGTTAATTTTGAAGTCCCCATCTTTGAGGGTCAAAGAGACGCAGATGTTGTAGATAAATGGTTAAATATGCTAGAAGGCTATTCTTTTGTTCATGATTTTTCCAGTCGGTAAAAGATTATTTTCGCTCTTCTCAAAGCCGCCCCCCACATCAAGGACTGGTTGGAAACCTACTGCAAGTAGAAGGATGAAAGTACAAGCTCACTATTTTCAGCCACACCCACTTGGAATTCATTCTGAGATGCCATCAAGGAGCAGTACTACCCTATCAAAAGCTATGAGGAAAAATACATAAAGTCGACCATAATGTAGCACGGAAGGGACCAAAATGTGCCATAGTTGACAAACACTTTTTATACCCTTCACATAGTTGGGTATCAAGGATTCTGAGCTACATTTGGTACTCAAATATTGTGGCTGCCTACATAGGTACATCCAAGAAGAGATTGAGTTCCTCAACATCTCCTTGGTTGGCATGACGTACCAATATGTTGTCAAAATCGAGCAAAAGTTTAAACAAAAGAAGCGAGACTTTGGATCTGCAAATTTGAAGACAAAAGGACAAAGCCAAGGTGGGGTGACCCAAGACAGCCCGTCAAAGCCACAAGAAAAGAACAATACCATGAAGTCGAAGAAGGACACATGAATTTGGTATGAGTTCCACAAGAGCCCCACTCACAACATGAGTGAGTGTTGGACAAAGTAATCACTACTGGCCGAGTTGAAGGCTTCAGAATCACATGCATGTTCCGATCCTGAGTCAAAACCTGATAAGGGGAATGGAAAAGAGAAGCAGATCATTGATGTGAAGCCTAGCACCATTATTGCCACCTCCATGATCTAGAAGAATGAACCCAAAGATCTGGAGGAGGGGGAGTGACTTTTCCACTCACAAATGTGGGTGAAGGGTTCACTGCTGCAATTCATTGTCGATAGTAGCAGCCAAAAGAACCTTATTTCAATAGAGGTCATGAAGCGGTTGGGCCTACTGACTACACCACACATGTAGCCGTACAGTATCAGGTGGCTTGACTAAGGACGAGATCTCTGAGTTCTCCAATAGTGTTTCCTTCCCTACAACATGAAGCCCTTTACAGATGACATATTGTGTGATGTTGCACCTATTTTTTTTGTGATGTACTATTAGGCAAACCATACTTATGGAGGCGACATGTTGTGTATGAGTCAAGGCCTCACACTGTTATTATTACTTCATGTAATTCATTATACAAGATACTGAAGCTAGCCCCACCTACCACCACCTCTTTGATAACTGCTAAGAAAGGCAGTGAGCTCATCTCCCAGACTAGGAAATTCATTTTTTGTCTAGTTCACTCCTAAAGTAAGGGGAAGATCGTCACCACATCCATGACCCCCGTGAAGGGTTCCTCCACACAACAACAACAACAGAGGGATATAGTCATGAAAGAACATAAGAACAACTTCTCCTCATCCACAGGGGTACCACACAAGTTTCAAGAGAGCAACAAAGTCTGGTTGCATCTACAGAAATAACGCCTTACAAGATCCCATCAGAAGCTCCCACCACTCCGACATGGTCCTTACACCATTAAAAAGGATGTGGGAAATAATTCTTTGGAGCAAAACATTCACCCATTCCTTCACTTGCATCAAGTGTTCAATGTGGACTGTCATCAACCATGCTTCCCACCATTACTGGACGCATCAGAGATTGCAGAACAGGTCACCAAGGTCCAAGTTCAATAGATGGAGGAACTTAATGCAATGGGGACCATTGCTTCTTAAGGGGGGAAGAATGATCTAGGTGGATTTTTGTGGCCACCCACCTATCCCACTTGGAACCCACAACTGTATCTTTCAGTTTTTTCGTTTCCTTATTTCTAGCATAGTTTACTATTTTTAGCAGTTTTTCAAGTCCTAAACATCTGGAGCCATTTTGAGGCCCTAAACGACATTTTTTGGGAAAACTAGGAACAACATGGGAACATGGATCCATGGACTGATGTTTCTCTTCCCAAATTTATATTCCTTATATAGATCTTTCTAACGAAATATTGTGTGTGTCAAATGGACATCGTATGCCAAAGTTACGACCCTGGGAAGTTGATGTACCAATTTACCCAAACAAGGCCCACAGTTTGGAATTTCATCTTCTAGGGTTAGGTTTTTGAATGTTTAGGGTTTTCAATTGTTTCTCAACAATAAATAGGCCTTTGATCCTCATTGTAACACAGTTCATAGGCATGTAGCCACCACATCTCTTCTTAGAGATAAGCTACCATCACCCTAGCTAGTTTATTTCCATTTCTATTTGTGAGCATATTTCAGTATTTTACAGTAATGAAATGAATATTATTTCTGTTGTGTCTCGATATGTATGGCTATATCTGTAATTTTTTGCATTCGTATTTAAATATGGATCATGATGTGACTCGAAAAGTCCTAAATGCAGCTAAATGAGATAGTACCCTTTCTATTTGATGAATTGTCTACATTAGAGAGGGTGGAAAGCACAATCAAATGCAAAAAACCAAGCAACCAAAAGAAAAATTATTTTTCAGTACTTCACTTTTCAAAAAAATAAACCGATGGAAGATTCATTCCAATTCCTAGTTTCCTAAGAAGAACACTCCGAACAGTCCTTTCAAAAGTAAAGGGAATTCTTTTTTCTTTTCAAATGCAAATGCAATCCTAGTCTTTCATGATTCTTACTAACATAACATATTGACATAACAAGCTATAATTATGTAATTTTCATGAATGACAAAATGAATTTCTCATAAAACACTTCGATGAATTTTTTTTGAGACAATCGATTCTCAAGAAAATGAAAAACACAAAAAGGGAATCTCTTTCAAACTAATGACACAATGAATCTACCAAAAACAAGACAAAGAATGTGATCTATGACAGAAAAGAGACGTTTAGACAAGCAAACAAAACTTTTCAAACTTGTGTAGTGGATACCAAAGCAATAAGAGGACTATAAATGAAATGCAAGTACTAAATGCACCAATAACTTGACTCACTGAGTTCACAATCAACTGAATGGATGACAACCTAGACACCCTAGGGTCACAAACCAATCAACAATCTAAGAAATCAATTGAAAAGAAGGAAAATCAACAAGCATATAAACCAAGTGAAATGCAGCTTTCCAATCAGGGAGAACATAGCCAAAACGAACTGCAAGGAAGATATCTAGAGAGAGAGACACACTGGCCAAGATATGGGGTGAACCCTAACAGTCACTTATAGGCATCGGTGTGACTGCCCAACTGAATGTTTTTGAGCATATAGTGTTGATCGACATGGCTGTCAGTGAAATAAGTGCCCTGAGCGATGATGCAAAGAAAAAAATAAAAGTTTTCGAAAGATGAGACCAAACTTGCTACTATGAATTTCAAACCCAGAGTAGTAAACAAAGCAAAGTAGACATAACTAAAGGGAAATGGTGAAACTAGAAAAGTTCTCACAAAACCATGAAATTTCAGGCAAACAAAGAGAAGGATTAGATTCCCCAGTGGAGTTTCTAATTTATGGTGAAGTAAAATTATAAGTGCAGACACAAACAATTACTCTAACCTAAGAGTGGGTCTAGCCACAAACAAGACATTCTACGGAATGTTTCCTTAGGCTAGAACCAATTAAGAGGGCCTACCTCTTTGTATGCTTATCCCGTTTGGTGATGACCTTGCTTGCTCACTATAGCTATCTTTGGTTTCCTTCTTCGAGCACCTGAAACATGTAAACGAAGACAAACAACAACCATGATAATAGAAAAATTGTATTAAAACTACCTAACAAGTCAATAAAGATTAAGCCATAAACATGTGGGATGACATATTATGTAGGAAATCAATTGATAGTTGCATATATCTTAAATCAAGAAGAGATTACAACCGTTGTCTTGATGTTACTATTCTCCTCCAACAAATATGGGGTTCCACACACTGCCATTAGAATTCCATGATGGCCTCATCAATGGTAGTTTTAAGGCTCCACCCTTTAGTCTTCACATTAAACCAAATTCACACTTCTCCCTCACACACAACTAGAGAGCTACAACTATGAATAACTTGTTGATTAGTCCACAATGAAAACTTCAACCAGAGCTGAATTAGAACTAAATTGTGCTTGGGAAAAAGGGAGGTTTATATAGCATGGATGGAAGGGAGATAGTTCCTCTTCTCATGGGAGAAAGTCTTATCTCTTGTGGTAGTTCTATCCTAATAGGGGAAAGGAGCCCAAACTGACCTCCTTGACTCCATCCAGCCCAACCATTTACTAGCCTTCCATTAAAAAGCTTCTAGAGCTAGAAGCTTTTGCTCCTTATTTAAAAAACTTTCCAAAAGAGAATCAGTGTGACTAGAACAAGGCTCTGTCACTCTCATCGTTACTAGGGATATTTGTAATCCCTACATATTGGTGAGAGGAGTACACGGGTCATTAGTGTCAGTCTTGTAAACTAGGAAAAATAGAAGATTTTTGGGAAATGATGCAAAAGTGAATTTTTCTACTCATGGAGAGGGACACAATGGGAGTTTCTTCATGAACGGGAAGCATGTAGGGCTCACTGTAGAGGTCCTCCAGGATCATGGAATGGGGAGTACATGGAGAGTGAAAAAATGTTGTGTAATAGTTATGCTTATTTAATTAATTCTCCATATCACCTAATATAATTTCATGAAAGTAATCAGAAGTGAAAAAATAAATCTATGAGTAATATTTTAAACATGATCTCAACTTCATGTATATTTATAAATAGAAAAGAAATGTTAAAATAAAATATTGTAATGTTGTACCAAATAAAATATCCAATATGGCTTATGAATAAAATATTTTAATATAAATTAATATTGACATATACTTAAAAATTTATTAATAAAAAAACACAGTTTAATATACACTGATAAAATGGCTTAATGCACATGTTATGTAATCTCTAAAACATTAAAAAATACAATTTAAACAAAAAAAATACACATTGATTTTGCACTCTAAAATAAGTTTTTACGAGAAGAAATTTGATACCTCTAACTCATGTTATATTCATCAATAAGATGGATATATGTTGGTTGAGTAGAGAGGTTCATTCTCCAACCCAGCGTGAAGGCAATGTGTAAGTATGTATTGACAATGCTCGATAAAACAACATTTAGGGGATCTCCCTGGTATGAACTTCCAACTAGACCTCACACCATTTGGTGTAGGAGTCCCATCTGGTATGATGGCCCGGTTGCCATTGTCTTAAAGGTTTGCCTTAGCTCTTTCTCGTTAACACATGAGAGTGGTCTACTTTGTCTTCAAACAATGAGGTTCATGTCCCTGGTGAATGCTTAGTGTTACTTGTGTCAAGGTCCTTTCGCCACAAAGGGAGAGGGTGGGAGTGGGTCTCAAGTCAAAAGGGAATAGTCCCAACTCTATTAGAGACACACAATATAGCAGGACATGCACAAATTCCAACAGACTAGTCCACATAGATGCAATAGTCGCAAACACAAGTTGAACATGTAGTACATACAACACCGAGCATAATAGTCCACATGAGTGCGATGGTCATTATAAGAAGTTTATGATAATGGTTTTGTCGAGTGTCTGTGGAATAATCCACATGAGTGAGACAACGTTAAAAGATTATACAACACATTTCCGAAATCATATGTATTAGAAAAACCAAAATATTTCAACTATCTTAATACAGGTAAAAACAACATGCATTCCAAGCATGCAAAGAATAGTCTTACAAATTAATAAAATACATGTGTGAAAACTTGTTGGCCTTTTATCATGTTTCTAAATTAAGCGAAAGTTCCAAGACAGATCGCTACGCCATTACATCACTAACCCCGATAGTAGGGCATTGGAGCCATTACTCGCTCCTCAAAGAATAGACTGCAGACTCTCAAGGCTATGTGGAAGGAGCCAAGATGAAAATTACTTTGCATGTACAAATGAGGGGTATATATAGCCAATAGTGAAACTGACCCTTGTGACAATTTGGCTTTCCTCATAATTTTTTGAATTACATCACTCTTCAAGTTTACATGTGGCTCTCTTGGCCTTCCACGTTACATTACATTGATTACAACAATATGGCCCTCAATAGTGATGTGGCAGAGATGACTCATGAAATGACTCGACATGATAGGGATGGTATGTCCATGTTACTAGTCGTGTCTATGTCGAACTGCAGTGCTGCTAAGTGATGAATGTGCTCTTGGTGTATCATAGCTTCACCTTCGCATGGAAAGGTGTTCGGAGTCTTTGATGGTCTTGTTTTTTACTTGATGTTTCATGTGCATGTCTCTACTTTTCTTGTACTTGGCATGCTCCATGTGTTCATCTGTTCGCAAACAAATCTCATAGCATGCACTCCATGTTCATCGCATTCGTCATCCCTTCATGTCTCATCCATGTACCTGGATCTACAATCACTCATGATGAGAAGACATACAATCTAGAAATCTCCTAGTCCACCATGATGCATTATCTTTCGTCTTCGGATGCAGGTGACCAGGAGAGAGAAAAAGGCTCTGAAACTACACAGAGAACATTTTAGGCCAGGCTATAGGCTCTAGGTACTGTCAATGAAAATCGTGCAGAGGTCATTGGGAGGTTGAGATGGGTAGTTTAGATGAGCAGAGACATTCTGTGGGATGTAGCTCGATCGGAGGGCATATTTGTGCATCGTTTCCAAGGAGACATTGCATGCATCACGAGGACAATAGCAATGAAATCTACCCAGATTCTCTTGGGAGGCTCACAGTGGGTTGCATGAGCTTGTTGGCCAAAGGTGAAGGTTCTTTTTGTATGGCCATATTGATATGGATGAATGTGCTCTTTTCCCTCTTGCCCCAGCTATACACTAGATCCTTTATGATCATTTCTTGCATTGGTTTGACTATCTGCACATAATCCGATATGAACATCCAGAGGAAATTTATCTTTCTCAAGAAGGACTAAATTACATTCTTATTGGTTGGGTGGTGGATTTATGCAATGGTTCAAACCCACTCTAGATCAACATTAATCCCACTTCTAACAATGATGTGCTCGAGGAGGTTCCCCTCTGATGGGCATGGGATCCCCCAAAGGTAGTTTGGGGCTAAAAGCCCATATTTTAGTCAAATTTTGTAATCCAAGTGTAAAGACTCTTCATTTTGTGGTCACATCGCCATAGGTGTTAAAGAGTCATAGGGTTGTCTGCCATTATTTTGGAAATGTAATGTTGGTTGTAAAACATCTACCCATGGTCCGTGGACCATGGGATTGTATAAAAAGAGTTAAGATCTAAGTAAATAGAGAGATCGAACATGTAAGAAAGTGATACCTCTGAGCAAAAGTCTAAGCTCGATTCGTAGCATAGGTAGAGCCTCTACAGCTGAGTACGTAGAGGCCTAGAAGTCTATAGCTGAGTATGCAAACCCTTGTAGTTGAGTGCACAGAGGCCTAGAAGTCTACAGCTAAGTGTGCAAATCCCTGCAGCTCAGTGTGCAAACCCCTGCATCTTCATGTCTCATCCATGTACCTGGATCTACAATCACTCATGATGAGAAGACATCAAACCTAGAAATATCCTAATCTCTCATGATGCATTATCTTTCATTTTTGGATGTAGGTGACTGGGAGAGAGGAAAGGGCTCTGAAACTAGATAGAGAACATTTTAGGCCATCATGCAAGCTCAACACACTATCAATGAAAATCATGTAGAGGTCACTGAGAGGCTGAGATGGGAATTTCGGATAAGCAGTGATATTCTATGGGATCTGTTAACACTCAGGTTGCCCCTAGGCTCCTAGTAGGGATACGGCCGAGGTAACCACAAACCATACTTATGATTGCAGGTTCTAGCCCACCTGCAATCGGAGAGGGCTCTCTCCTTTAGATTCAACCTTAGTTGATGATTTTAGGCTAGCTTTCTGACTTCAAGGGAATGTTGACTGTGATTGGAAGGAAGGTAGGATTCTTGAATAAAGAGGCACAGTAAGGTGTTATAAGTTTCGAACCATTAGGCATGGAGTCACAGATTGAGGCATGCGAGCATTTTCTTGGTCACAAGGGGATACGGAGCGGGATAGCCACACAGGATACAATACTCGGTCTGCTGAAAGTACGGAATGAGCATCAGGGATGAAAGGCAAAAGAGAATCATTTCATCATGCTGACAAAGAGGAGAAGTGGATGAGTGGGATCCTGGAGCAGTTAAGAATTCCTAAGACATGCACTCATATTTGAAAGAAACAGGGTAAACCAGATCATTTAAGAATACAAGCTCATAACTGTTTCTGAGGAAAACATTGAAAAATGCATAAATTGAACTTAAGGTGTAATGAAACAAATCTTAAGCTATTCTTTTTTCCTGCAATTTAGAAAGGCAGAAAGGTGATAAAAGCATAAAATAAACAAGGAAGAAGAACACTTATTGGATCATGCAAAGACACAGGAATTTCGTGATCATTCCTTAGCCAAGAGAAAACAGCAAGAAAAACACCGAGTTTCTCCTATACTAAACTCGTTAAAATTTCACAGTAAAGGACCTGTTCAATTACAAACAGGAATGGACCACTCCTTCTTAGGGTTCGAATCAAAACTAAGTTGGACTCATCCGAAGGATGAGCTTATAATCAAGCATATGTTATCCTCCTCAAGCTTGTAAAAAATAAAGAGGTACTTGCCGGAAATGGTGGGGGAAAAGAGGGAAGAATGAGCCTATTTGTTATCCTTTTATCTCAGAAGAAACCTTATTACCACTCTTGAACATGACACTTTTCATTCACCTGGGTTGGGAAATCCTTTTCCTCACAGTTGATCAAACCACATTGAAATTCTTCAGCCGGGTTCCTGGTATTAACTTTGAGTCATTCGTCACCAAGCCATCTGTTGTGTCGTTATGTGTTCAAGAGGTCTGCAAACAAAACATTCAACCGCAAAATACCTATCATCCATTTTTATCATCCTTGAGTCAATCCTTACAGCAACATTTATTCAACTTGAACTATGATTTCGTGTTGTGGGCTTTCCTGCGACGGGTCGCTTTCTATCGACATCAGCACATTATCTAGAGAGTTGACTTAGAAATCGTCAGTACCTTGAAATCTGCATGCATCAATGGCAGGTTTCTCGCCTTTGACGACAGTTTACATCATTGACTTTCGATCAAAGGACTCTGTGAAATGTTCGACATCGACTCATTCATTCACATCTCTTGGATTGTACTAGGTACTTTGAGAACCATTGACATCATTGGTGGTCTCTCTCACGCTTGTTAACAGTTTACATCATCGACTGGTAATCAAGTGGTTTCTACCATGTTCGACATCGATTCATTTATTCGCATGGCTAG
>APFE030998041.1:29000-67083 GCA_000404065.3 Pinus taeda | reverse complement strand
TTACGCCGTAAGGCGTTCCCTCTGAAAGGAACTCCCCTCCATGTTGTGGTGTCTCGTTATGGGCCCTTAGATCGATTGTTAGACGATGGAATAAACTCCAGCCATTAGATCATCGGTGAAAAATGTTGTAGGCGGTTCAGATTATTGGAATGTCGTAGGCAGTTGAGAATATTGCGCTTTTTAGAAACCCTTTTCGTGATGTTTTCCATCCTTAAGACAATTGTCACTCAATGATGGGCCTTCCCCATCAATTCTGCCATCCCCGCCTTCATTTCCATTCCCCTTCTCCTTCCATTAATTCCCTCGCCGCTCTTTCCACTTCCTCCCTCTTCACCAATGCATCTGCTCCCTTCTATGCTTCAATGCCCACCTTCATCTCCTTCGCTAGAAGGAAGGCATTCATTCTCTGTTTAGCAAAGAGAGGCCAAGCGATCATCATCACTCCATGTAAGATGCTTTCGATCATTGAATTCCAACCGCAATAAGAAAGGAAACCGTTTGTGGATGGATGAGAGAGGACATCAATCTGAGGCGCCCATGAATCCACCACAAATCCATGGCCCTGGGTTCGAGCCTCGAAACCCTCAGGTAGAACCTCCCTCATGTCTGCTTTGACAGTCATCATGGATTCAGTTGGAGGAGAAGGCTCCTTACGCAACACCCAAAGGAACCGACGCACGCTTGCTTCGAGCGCCAAAGCTAGTTCCTGAATCTGATTCTCCGACAGGGTGCTGCGGCTCCCGAAAGAAACGAGCAGAACTAACGAGGCGGCCTGGCGGTCCAGTGATTTGAGGCAGCCCTCCTTCTCAAACTTCTCTTCAGATTTTGACAGAGACAAAGCTATTAGCAGCCCAACGGGATAAATAGAAGGGGTCATTTCAACAGCGCTAAGAACCTTTCCTTCCTTGAGAGCTTTTATTTGTGCTGGTTCCATTTCTTGGCATGTATTTATCGTAATTCCATGAGCTTCCTGAAGCCGAAGGGAATGTTGAATGAACCAATTGAATGAAATATCAAATCTGTCTACAAGAGGGTCTGGCAAATCTATTATGGGAATCGGCGGAAGGCCCGACACTTCGATCGGGAAATCCACATCTTTGAAGGAAATTTGAATGTTGTGGTCAAGTGTTGGAAGGTAGAGCATGATGCAGAGGAGAGAAGCCCCAGAAGTGGAGAATATGTAGGCAGGTATTTCCAGTTTGGAGGCAAAATCCAACATGGGTGTACTGAAAAAATCGATTATGAAAGCGCAGATAGGAAACGAAAAGGATGTGAGAGCATCTTACACTAATATTTTAGCTTTCTCCAATAGTAAGGGCATACGTACAAAAATGTTCATCTCGGCATGATCCCCTTCGATCTGAACATCAGGGAGCTCTATGAAGTGGATCATGTCCCCTGACGAAGACGGCAGGGTGTGGTGAGGAGAGCCGTCCATCCATTTGGCGGTGAAGAAGGTGACAGAAAAGCCATGGTACACAGTTAGCCGCTTTGCAAACTCGAGCAGTGGGATGTGATGGCCCAACCCAAACCCAGGGAAGATTGCGACATGAGGCTTTTGACTTGCGACTCCATTAATGTCTCTATATTCCAACAAGCAAATGCCAATATTTGAAGGGTGGTTCTGTAACGATGAAGCAGAATTTATAGTTATAAAACAAATGTATGAGCGCGCTTGCGTCGTAATGAATATTTTGGGGAGGCAGCCAAAACTAAAGTTTAAACAAATATATGACCCACTATGTTTTTGTTGTTCCGAGGACTTGGTAAAAGACTACAGACAGTGAAGCCTGGATTTTTCATTCATTTGTTGACTTTGCAGTAGCATGTTTGCAATTTAGGAGAGACGTATGGAAAATGGCAAGACCCAGTGCTATATTAAATAGTTTAATTTTTCTTGCAACGTCAGTGCAGACATATGGACGATGCCACCACTATTTTAAACAATTTAGTTTTCCTTGCCATGTCACTGCAGACATATGGGCAATTTAGGAGAGATGTATGGAAAATGGCAGGACCTGGGGCTATATTAAACAATTTAATTTTGCTTGCAACGTCAGTGCGGACATATGGACGATGCCACCACTATATTAAATGGTTTAGTTGTGCTTGCAACAGATTCGTAAGTGATTAATATATATAACGTGGGTGGGGGATGATTTTTAAAAATAGATGTTGTGTTTTTTATTTATTGGGTAATATTGTCATGACATTAATCTTTAGAGCTTTTGACTAGGCTGTTAGATTGGCATCACAAAAGCATTACCAATTTTCTACAAACATGAATTATAACTTAACAACATTAAAATTCAAATGAAATAAGGCCTAATCCTTTAATCTAAGTCTATAATAGCTTCACTTGTAGGAAGTCAAGTTGCAATATTTCATTGCCTATATGGGTAAATGGCTTATGTAACAATACCTTGTTCACTATGTAGTTAATGATTAAAAGAAGATTAACAAACATTCATCCAATGATTACTATTTAGCTAAGAAATATGGAAAACCTGCAATTAAGCTTCAATACTCTAAGTAGTATCCACTATGGTTCCACTAGTATAAAGGAAATTTATAGCATCACAACTCAGTGATTAGATAGCATCGGTAATAGTACTTTGATGACCACTCTGAATCGTGACTAAAAGGCAGATTCAAGCTTCAGTTAAAGCAAAGATACAACTAATTAAACATATGAGACCTCAAAGAAAACATAAACAATTGATAAATAATAGAAAGTTGAGAAGAATTTAAAGTATTTACCAAGAATAAATCTATACGGTGGAAATAGTGAAATGTATACACAGTAACTCACATAAATATAATAGTGCACATGTCCAAACCATGGGGTCCCTCTAGAATTTTCATATCCACATCATGACTATTATCTTCTAAAACTTAGAGCAATATATGAACATAGAAACATGAAAATGCACATATCTTAGTTAAAAGTTCGTTGTATACAATGTTCCCTTTCTTCTACTCTTTATTTTTATTTACAAAAACTAAAATATAATAAACAAAGTCATGTTCCATCTCCTGGAGTAATGACATATTGATATAACATCTAAACTTAGGCAATTCAATCCATCAAAAGTGCGATATCGACCTCAATTGTGCTTTTTAGATAAATATGGAAGTCAAACCTGATATTTTTGCATTATTTGGATTGATGGCACTTGTGTTGACTAGAACATTAACTAGGGGTGTTTGTTTTGTATTCTACACATCCAAGGGGAACCACATTGTGCCATGAAGGTGACGATCGAAACCTGTATACTCTATTTCTAATTAGGAAATTTCTATGACCTACTGAACAAATGAAGGAACCAAAATGAAGTTATTATTTAATGTATAATAAAATCAAATAAAAACCTTGCCTAGAAACTTCAACATTTAATATATCCATTCCTAAAAGGTCTTCCTCGAAAAATTTAAAAATCAATATCCTTTCCAAAAAAGTCTTTCCCAAAATCTTTATAAATTAATATCCTTTTCCAATTAATATATTTTTGGCCATATAAACTAGACTTTGGAAATTATGTCCTTGACACACAATTTGAAGAGGGCAACGACCAATATTAACTTTTATATGTGAAAAAAATGGTAACTACACCTTTGTCAATAATAGTACATCTAACAACCTTGAAAATTTAGAGAAAGCCCAATGGATCTAACAAATTAAAGCAAGCAGTTTGAAAGCATTCTAAATCCTCATTTGATGCTGCCACCCTCTGTTGGCTCTAATGGCCAATCATGAAGCAAGCAAACATTCTAGTGTATACTTGTATTGTACAAGATGGTCACTATATATAATTATGGCTAGCATAACAAATACATCATGGATGATAAATTTTTTCAAACCACCAACATGAATATATGCTCAAATCTTTCCATAAATCTCTCGATAAATCTTCATCCCTATTTTCACTCATTTCTCCCAATATCTCAATCTTCCATAGACTTCTATGTTTGGTCTACATCATTACATTTTCATTTCAGAATTTAGATATTAAATTTACTTCACAAGTAGGAGTTATTCCATTATAACCCCCCTTAACAAATTATTGTGATTTGAATATCTTCAATTGTCCTTTGAATTGGTCCCATCTTCATCTTCAATCCTCTACACTTTTCTTCTTTGGCCTTATTATTTCATCTTCATTTATATTCAATTTTCATATATACCTAAACAAACATAAATAATGTGTTTGTTTAATTACATATAAAAAAGTTACCATCCACCTAAATGCATGGGTTTTCTACCACTGTATCCACTATTTCTATAGGAAACCTTTTCTCTTACGTGTTTATCAACAGATATTTATACCCTTAACTCCCATATATCAATATAATCATC
Organism: Pinus taeda; assembly: GCA_000404065.3. Classification (NCBI taxonomy): domain Eukaryota; kingdom Viridiplantae; phylum Streptophyta; class Pinopsida; order Pinales; family Pinaceae; genus Pinus; species Pinus taeda. Next base: position 62,726 of record APFE030998041.1, on the reverse strand, counting down.
AACTTGGGTTTTTAGGCTTATCCTTAACCACACAAGCCTTAGGTGGTTTCAAATTACCACAAACATACATTACGTCAAGTGGTTTTGGATGACCACAAACCTTTCTCTCTCACAACAATCATAACAAGTAGTTATTTAGCATAACTTATTACTTCATGGAAAGTGGTTTTTTAGGGCCACTACCTCTTCAATGGGGGTAGGCTTTACTCATCAAGCATTACATTGACTCAAGTAAATTAAATTTCCTTCTACATATGCTTTTTAATCTGAATCTTCCACTACACCTCCATAAATTGTTTCTAGTAGGTGAATGTGTCCATCCAACAAGAAAACTGAAATTACTTACAAAAAATATGTGTCTTCGATGGAGTGATATCAAGATAAAAAAAAAAATATGACTTTGACTTGAAAAATTTAATTGACACACCATGGACATGACCCAAACATTGATTTGACTTTTAACTTTGACATGGCCTTATTTTTATTTTAACTCCACATTTTCAACTAGACTTCAATTCTCATGTAATGAATTTACATAATTTGTTAGGGTGTTAGGTACCATAGAACATGCACCCTTTTACACATCAATATGTAAGTCACTTAACTTGGTTTCGAATTTATATTACTTGAGATCAATTCTTACATCAATATATTGTCATTCAAATCTTGACTTAACATGACTCCTTTTATAAATCTCCTTTTATTGATCACTTGGACCCATTTCTTTAAATCAATGCTTCCCATCACTCATCACTCTTCCACGGTAAGTGAGACCTTGAAAAACATTTCCATTACATATCAAAACCATCCCAAACTTCATTTTATATTTCAATGATATATATGTTAAAATTAGTTTTACCCTTTATGTTTTATCTTGGTAAGTGACTATGTCAAAAATAAATAAGATAGGGAAACATCGTGCTTCTTTTTATCTAAATAAAATAGGATACCTCTTTAGACACTTGCAATATTTCACTACCTCTGGGATGGATATTTGGACCTACTACACCTCCCATAGCCATGTTTATGTGAACCAACATAATTTCGAGCGTGTTGAACCCTGACAGGTTTTCTGGATTAAACCTAGTGAAGCTATCTCTCGTGGGACTGCTCGATGTGTTCACTGGCATGCGTATGAATGATGTTAGGAAGTGTTAAGAATTAACTTTAGTGGGATCATGATAAGGAAATTTGTTTGTAAAAACATAAGACTTGGTGTTTGCAATGCATAAATCCTCTAACCGCTCTAGATCTTTAATGATTCCCTTCATTACCATGAGAAGAGCTAAGAGGAAGAGGATACCAATAGTGACTCAGCAACCAGAGGAGATGAATTCACACAAGTCCATTACAAATAGCAATCTAAAGTGAATTTGAAATGGAGTCACATATTATTTGCACAATGCTCACAAATCCAGGTCGCCTATTAACATTATTCAGTGAGTGTGAAGTTGGGTTTTGAACCATGAACATGGAGAAATTCTAATGTATTATTTTCCAACAAATAAGAGTCTATGCTCATTAGCATTATGGATATGAAAAACTCTCACCTTCCAAATTTCTTTAGTGTGATTGTAACTAGTGCAAACTCAAGTATGTATCATGGACGATGGGATTAATTCCATTGAGTATCTCCAAATCTCATAGTTGTAAAGCTTTACAAAAATGTTAGTCTCATATGCATCTTAACATATGAAAATTCAGAAAACCTTAATGCATATCGTTGTTATGATACCATTTGTTGGTTCTAATAGCCAATCATGAAAGAAGGGGACCATCAAATTAGACTAAACAAATCTTCAAAGGGAGATTATATTAAATAAATTATATTGTACAAAATGGTCACTATATATAATGATGGTGGCCATAAAAAAATATTATATTTGAGAAGTTTGTTCAAACCACCACCATAACTATCTATGAATCTTTGAATGAATATTCATCCTTATTTTTAGTAATTTCTCGAAATATCTCAATCTTCCATGTTTAGTATAAATCATTACTTTTTCATTTCATAATTTAGATATTAAATATAATTCACAAGTAAGAGTTATTCCATCACCCTCCATGCCTCCAAAGAGAAAGACTCACTATTGAACTGTATGATGAAGCCACTTTCCTGGCTCAATGGTTGTACTATTTTGAATGGAAAAAGAAATTATCATGCAAATCTAGTTAAAACACAAGGGAAAGAGAAATGAAAGAATTAATATTCTAACACCCATTTCTAATTCAAGCAGCAATGGTATCGGTATAATGAGTAGTGCCACACAATAGATGGCTTCCTAGTGTATGGATGAAATGTTGAAGGGAATGGCATTGGTACCAACAAATTATGTTGAGAATGAATATTGTAATGAAGGAGTGCTTGTATGACCTAGGAAATAAAGGCACAAAATAAGACACCACCTCGAGGTATATTCCAATGTGGAAGAGATTTCATAGCTAAAGTTAAAAAAAAAACCAATACTTTTAATTAAAAAAACGTTTTAATGCACAACCTGGGAAACAAAATATAGAATTTATCAACTGAATTTATCAACTATATCAAGTGTGGGAGCCAAACCTAGCATAGGGTCATGAATTATGGTATAAAATTATGATCCAATCATAATATACAAGATGACACCTTTTCACCAAATAGATATGACCCTATCTTCAATCTAATCTGATTTTGTAGATCTAATTTCAATCACACTACCTCTCATAAAAAGACAAGGACGGTGAAAACTCTGATACCATGAAATTTTTTAAAACAATATCCCATGAACTAAAAACAATCTTAAAATACCAAAAAACAACCTTCTACAAAAGAGAATGCAAAATAATCTATTACATCTATTATATAGAAAATGCCAATGTGTGTTTCTATATATAGTAATGAAAAAATCCTAACATATAGCAAATGGATAGGTAGCACACTCACGCAACTAGTGGCACCTATATCAACTTGCAATTAACACAAGTTGTATGCATTAATAAAAGACTCTTTAAAAAATGTCAATGCTTTAGAAATATAATACTAACCAGTTTGATCTATTCTCTCTTTAGCAATATCAATTACTTCTATTTGCATATGTACACATCATTTAAATGGTAAGTTTTATTAAAATAAAATGCACACCAATTATATTAATAAAGAGAAAATTCATATAAATAATTATATCATAAAAATATTATTATTCATAAAATAATCTTAGTATTATAATATACATAAATTGATTAATTGATGATAAACACATTTGAAACATCAAATATCATCTAATATAATGATATTTTGATTAATATATTTACAAACAATTTCATCAATTGATAATAACAAGTAATCTAATATAATGATATTTTGATTCATATATTCACAATTTCATCATTAATTTTTTTTGTCTAGGATAAAAATTTAATAAAATTTAAAATATTAAAAAATTTACTTATTATCTTATTTTTATATTTTAAATATTTAAAAAATATATATTTGAATAATTCAAAGTTAAAAGTGCCGGTATTAATTTATTTTTATATTCTAAATATTTAAAAATACATATTTAAATCATTCAAAGTTAAAAGAGATATTGAAATGATCATAAAAATCTCTAATTTCAATATTAATCAAAGTTAAAAGAGATTGAAATTATCATAGAAATCTCCAATTTCAATATTGATTTGGAAATTTGATCTCTAGATTTTTTTTATAAATATTAATTTTCTAATTTAAAAAAAAAAAAAAACCATGAAAAATATATAATATTTGTTTTATATCAATGTATTTATTTATTAATTATATTTACATCGTAAGGCGTTTCCCTCTGAAATCAACTCCCATCTCTGCCCACCTATCGTTCTTGTAAACCATAGGATTATATGTTAGACGATTGCAAAAGGTTCAGCCTTTTGATCAGAATAACTACAAAATGGTTACAAATTAGTTAATTAGTTGCGAAAAGGGTTTGCGCACTGGTCGGCATAACTGATTAACGCATTGTGGCAATGGAAAATCAGGCGTGGCGAGCCTCCTTCTTTACTTACGATAAGGGAAGGTTGTTTTGCGACAGGGAAAAAGCAGTCGAGAATGTTTTTATACAAGTTATGTAGATAAATCATGGCCGTGGCGATGGCCAAGGAGATCTTGACATTGAAATTGTTTGCGCAGCAAAGGCCGCCTTTATGGTACGTTTCTCAGAGAAATATAAGCTCGTTAAGCAACTTAACCATCACAAATTTGGTTCTAATTCTTTTGTTTTGGGGCTCCTAATGCACAATGTTCTGAACTAATAGACGCAGGCTAGGATATGTCTTTCTCACATTAATATTACACATTAGTTTTTCATGATATAAATGCTGACCATGTTTTCCTGTGATCCACCTGTGGGATTGGAATACTTGCACATGGGTTCCACTCCAAATATAATTCACGGGGATCTCAAGACTACCAATATTCTTCCAAAGATAATTCACAGGGATGTCAAGACTACCAACATTCTTTTTAGACCGCAATTTGAATGGAATATTGGGCGATTTCGGTTTGTCAAAGATGATAATTGATGGGGAGGATTTTCACATTACCACTGCGGTAAAAGGAACAACTGGATGCCTCTAGGACACTTATGTGAATTAGTGCGAAGAAGAAATAACTTAATGTGTGAGAAACAAACTAAGCCGTAGATTGGTGAACCCAGAAAATGAAGCAAACTTCGGCTAAACTTGTAGTATTTCTAGTAAAATTAAGTAGTAGCCTAGTCTCCAAAAGAAAACCCTGAAGAAACTTCTGGGCTTAAGCAGGAGTGGTGCTCAGGGAGGGAAACTCTAACAAGGAATTAATCCAATAAAATTCGCTAGAGAAAGTCAAGTGATATTAAGCGGGTAATAAAAGAGCAGAAGCTATGTTCATAAGCAATAAACCCTACCCACTTCTTTAACTTATAAACCCAATAGCAGTAAAAGAAAAATAACCTTCAAATAGTGAACTCATCATCATAAGCGAAATGGTTTCAGTTTCTTAATGGAACACAAAATTTTATAGCAGAAGGAAATCAAGATAATCTACACTGAATAAGTCAAGAACAGTGGCGTACACACAGAAACAAGAGAAGTCTGTGCATGTCAAATTAATTAGCAGAGAATGCAAACTGTGCATAAATTCTAAAATATACCTTTCATAGAAGAAAACAAGATAACAGGTATGACATCAAGAACCCATAGATAAATTGACAACATATCTGCGAATATAGCCTTAAATGACCACAACTCCCATACAAAAATTCACTAGAAAACCAGATAACTTATATAGAATGTCAATAAAGGCCTCGACTCAAGGGAGGCTTCAAAAAACAAGGTACAACATAATCTAAGAGCTTATAAAGGTCGTGGACACTTAACATGTTTTCTTCCGGAAAGGAGATTAAAATACACAATAATCTGTCGGTAAGAAATTACAAGTCTCTCGGCCAAAATAACATAATTACAACACTACAGTCCAAAGAGAAACCTGAATAGCAGGTCTATGAGGAAGCCTCGAGAGGGTATCATGAGGCATTAGAGGTGCCAACCCTCCGAGTAGCCATAAACAAACCAAACGATAGCACCCTTAGCATCCTACGAAGCGGAGCTCAAGGAACTCTATGGATGCAAAAACCTTACATATGCCAAAATATGAAACACCTCGGTCCATTGCTTACCCGGAAGACACGCACCGGAGACTGCCAGAATAAGTTGAAAACCACAAGGGTTGATAGCAGAGGAATTCTCGTGCTCGAACCCACCAAACCCTGAGAACAGAATATAAGTAAGCAATTAGTATCATGAAATCCAGAGTTGAAGAGAAAAAAAAAAAAAAAAAGAGGAAACCAACAAATTAAAGAGAATTGTAGCACAGAGTCTTATTTGGGGAGAAATTTGACAATTTACCATTAAGAAGATAGCCCCAGTTTTCATGGCTGACCCTTTCAGACAAGGTTCCTACTACACATGAAGAATCATACAGAGGTAGGAGGAGTAGAGCTCGAATAGGCACCAAAAGCTTGGGAATCGAATGAGCCAATTTCTAGCAACTTAGAATGAGTAAATCCACCGAAGAGATCATAGCCCTTGGATCAAAGAGTTGTGCGCACCACCGTCGATGGGAGTAGGAATCCTGAGACGTCTAGCTAAGGAGGAACGGCCTGCTCGTGCCATGAAGCCATGGCAGAGCCGGTGTGAATGTTAAGATCACAAATTGAACAATCTAGAGATAAATAAGCTTTGGTTATAATTAAATTCATCACGTAAGCAATTAGTATCATGAAATCGGAGTTGAAGAAAAAAGAAAGAAAGGAAAACAACAGATTAAAGAGAATTGTAGCATAGAGTCTGATTTGGGGAGAAATTCGACAACTTACCATTAAGAAGATAGCCCCAGTTTTCATGGCTGACCCTCTAAGACAAGGTTCCTGCTACACACGAAGAATCAGACAGAGGTAGGAGGAGCAGAGCTCGAACAGGCTCCAAGAGCTTGGGAATCGAATGAGCCAATTTCCAGCAACTTAGAATGAGTAAATCCGCTAAAGAGATCATATCCCTTGGATCAAAGAGCTAAGTGCACCATCGTAGATGGGAGTAGGAATCCCGAGGTGTCCAGCTAAGGAAGGACGACCTGCTTGTGCCACGAAGCCATGGCAAAGCCGGTGTGAATGTTAAGATCACAAATCAAACGGTCTAGAGATAAATATGATTTGGTTATAATTAAATTCATCACATAGGGCAGTCTTTGGTATTTAATATATGTATAGTGCATAGGGATATGCGTTCCATAAAGTACGGGTTATATTTACAACAGTTGTAACAAAAATTATCAAGGTATAGAATGAACAGTATGATTGTGATCTCTGTCCTTATTCCAAGTAATAATATTGTCGAGGATGTAATTTAAATTACCAAGCTCAAAGTTCCGTTGGTTTCATTTTTTTTATACTTATATAGATATATTTAATCTAGTTAAATGATTATTGTAATAAGGGGGAGACATGACAAAGGTACTATTAAAAACTGAAAAAAAAAATAAAAATAAAGAGTATTCATTTACCTTAAGTCTTGTTTGCATCACTACTATAGTCATTGAACTTGGTATCGAGGCTTAGTTGTTATGCATGGTAGCACATGGACCATTCTCTTATAAGTCCACTTATACAATTCTCTTTCCATCCTTCTCTGCCATCTTGGTAAAGTGCACTATGCCTATTGAATTTTCTCATCCATTGTGAATGCTCGTTTCTTAATTCCCATCCATCTAAATAAATTATTATGGAACTTCTCCCATAAATAAGTTATTGTGAAACTTCCCCCTTGTCTATGTTTGTTTTAATAAATATTTCTTAGTCACTTAATAAATATTTCACTCACTTCATTAACAAATGCATTCTCCAAATGACTTCACAAGGTGGTATTAGATTAAAAAATAGCTTAGAAGTGCAAATTAACACTTTGAAGTTAATTCTAGTATAAATGTGGCTTTCACAAACTTTGATAAAGAGCTTAATGTTAACTTTGCGTAGAATAGTACTTGAACAATTTAATTGAGAAAAAGTTGAAGAATTTAATTTGGGAAAAGGTTGATGTGTACATTTCATTTATTAGTACCGACATGTATGTAGAGAATATAAAAAGTATAAAATGATAAAATGACAAAGGTTGTCAAATTGTGAAAGAATAACTATCCATTTGCATCGGTGTGTATATTTTGTATCTGACCTCTTTGTTTCCATCATCACATTCTACTGTTGTTTCCCTGAATCCCTAGTAGGTTGTAATAGAGTTCTTGTAATTGCTCCTCACATTGCAAAACCATAGTGTTGTTTTCTACCATATTAGATCATCATGAGCCACCAATCTAGGGTCATGCACGAGATCCACACGAATATAATCTCCAGTTGCACCATAGTTTACATTTATGCAAAATCACTCAATCACAGTTACTGTCCACCAAACACTAAAATTAAAGGAAAATAGTCACGAATAGTTAATGGTCATCAAGCATTCAAATTAAACACCAGAGGTTTTTTATTTTTATTTTTTTTGGCCTATAAACCTATATACAAACCCTGTGAGTTGCAAAGGGCCATGGTTTTAGTATTGTTGTCTAGATGCGCATCGATACAACGTTCAAGAAATCTAATATGATATGGTCATTAAACATTCTCCAGGAATATGGCATGTATAATGTGCCAAACAACAAAAATTATCACGGTGTGCTGTATCATGCTTCCAGGGATGTAATTTGGGAATAGCTTTCAAATTTCAACTATCCTCTTGACATTTTCATGGTTAACTTGAAACATATATCATATGGAGAGTTAATGTTTCTGGTGTGGTTATTTAATTTTGAATGGGAATTTCCCACTGGTTATATCTGCAACATTAAATAAATAAAACTTTTATACTCCTTAAATAATTAAATACTTATATTCTGAAGTGCACCACTATGGAAGTATGTATGGATTCATTAAATATGATAGGGAACTTGGAAGCTATTTTCCTACACGAAGAGGAAATCAGAGTTTTTAATATTAAAATTATAGCTATTTATATATAATTTATTTTAGTTTATATTTTATTTATTTAAATAAAAATAAATAAAATAAATAAAATTCATTACATGAATTTTAATTTTTTTACAATATTTTAAATATAAAATTATAGGTATTTAGGTATAAATTTATTTTAATTTAAAACACTGCAAGTTTTTGATGAAGTGAGACAATTCAATATTGAAAAATAAGGTTTTTCCACCTTTTTGGAATGGAGTTAAAAATCCTTTTGTGTTTATTTATAGGCCTCTACCTGGTCAAATACATAACCAAGTCTCGCATAATATCATGCTAAATAAAGGAAAGCTCGTGGTTTCTACCATAGGGGTTCACCATGGTGCCTCTCAATAGTGAATTAAAGTTTCTATGTCATCTAAACTAATTATTTTATCAATGCTCAAAAAAAGATCCACTTCTCTAAGATTCATTTATTTGAAAGGATTGGACCTAGGCATTCAACCTACTCAATATCATTATATACTAAATAATCAATATTCCTTAATTGATCGTCAACAAAATATCCACTTCTCTAATATAGTATGTCATGATTCTTCTCATTTTATACCTTATAACGTTTCCTTTACAATATTTGGTACAAATGCTAGTTCTATTTTATTATTTAATGCGTCCGCACACTTTTTTTAATCTCACAAATTAAATTAAAAAACACGATAATAATATTTTCTTTTAATATTTCTTTATAATTGCTAAATTTATATATTCGGGATTTGAATGATATGCCACGTTTTTTAGGAAAGGACCGGAAAATAACAAATCAGATCTACGTACCCTTCGCAAGTTATATTTGTCAAACATCGAGAATTATTTGATTGAATACGCCAATAATCATAATAAATAAAAATTAATGAATATATATGTCACCAGCAATAATAAATATATAATTATAGATAATTCTAATTAAAATAGTTTCTTTATTCTATTTATCCCATAGAAAACTAAAATAACGAATCTCATAAAATATAAATATATTTTATATTTAAAAAAAAATAAATTAATAAATAACTTAAAACTTTACAAAAATTTATTGCAAACAAAAGATTACTGAAAATCATAGTAGTTTGACTAAAACTAATTACATTATAACTCCTCCATAAGTATAATGGATAATATATAATAATTTTCTCATTTACTATTAATAATTATTATCAAATTTTTTTCTTTACAAATAAATATATAGAATAGTTTTGTATTTCAATATTTCAAATAAATAATAATATTTCATAATATTTATTTTTGAGAAAATAAAGTTGTAGTTAAAACAAAATTAATATACATAATGTAAGAAATTGTGATTTAATTTTTAATACTAGTAATGAGGATTAAATTAACTTTAATATTATATTAATTTTATCTCCCATAACAATATTATAGTAATTTTTAATTGTGAAGACATCTTCAAATCAATATATCTAGAAATAATATATAGGTTATTAATATTTACTATTTACATTGATGTGAACTTCTTGTTTAGCTAATACATTTGCAAAGCATTATTATAGTTAACTTGAAATCTTGTTTTGGTATATTATGTTAGGGTTAATTTTTACAAACAATTGATTCTTGATGAAAATCATGAAAGCTAATATGCTATTATAACCTTTAGTGAATGCTAGATCATTTTATTTTTTAGTTATCATCTAAAAAATGCATTCAACAAAATATATTCTTTTATCAACTTCATTTTAATATTACATAGGAATTAGTGGTCATGTATTTTTTTCAACTCTTAATATCTTCATGTTCTTAAATATTTGTGAGTATTAGGAATAAAGGAAATCTCCTTTATTTCATTTGCTAATGCCGATATGACTTGGAATATTTGCATGTTCTCTAAAAAAACCATGTTCTATTCTACTCCACAATAAACTTTAACATGGATGGAATTTTAGGTGTCTTCTATTAGGTAATAGAAGGTTTGAAGACTAGTTTACCATAGAAAACAAGTTTCTTTGAAACCAATGGTAATAGTGGTATATGACTCTAAAGCGAAGGACATGAGATGGATTTTCATATAATTGTATTTACTTGTATGACTATACCTCTTAGGTGGCACCACACATTTGATCACTACCAAAAGGTGCCACCGTCGCTCTGTCCTATGCTCTAATGGTGAAAAACACCTCAATTTTTCCAATTTGATGTAACCAATTTGGGTGGCATTGAATGATATCCAAATATCAATATTGAAATATTACTTTCTAAGACAATGTGGAGTTCAAATTTTGATCCTATTCAAAATGGATTTCTACTAGGAAACTAACTACATAATATTTAACCTTAATCTAATGCTATGACACAATACAATGTTGGGAATCAAGGAATACTTGAGGGACAGATGGGTGAATTACTATTTCACAAATTTTATTCTTCTTCAAATCAATTCCAAATCAAATGCATTAAAGAAGTCAACAAATTCTAGCTCAAATGCAATAAAGAAATCAACAAAGCATCATAGGCATGATGTTTGTCCACAATCATTTAACATGGACATTGTTTCAAGAGAAAAATTACAAAAACTTGTGTTATTATTATGTAAAGATTAAAGCTATACTTTATATTTCAACATATTTGTGACCTCTCACTCATTGGAAGCTCCACTCTCATCATATATATAGGCACCAACTTCCTAGAGGCACCAATCTACTAAAACTAGCAAGATCTATATTTCATATAGTTTTAAACTGAGATCTCTAACATTGTCCTTAATTCTAACTTCTTTAAGTATCATTTCATAATTCTTCATAAGCCTAATTTATTAACGTAAATTCTCATCCATACATAGCATAACAAATTCATGTCCGTTAAAGTTCAATGTACTCACACATTTTCTATATAGTTGATACACCCTTATTTCTTTGCTACATGTTTTAACCAACTATAAGTATTCATTTAATTTCATTTATAGTTTTTTTCTTTGCCTAAACCTCTTAATTGTAATTGAATAAGTATCAATTTCAATTCAACAAATTACCTTTTCTAGGTTTCTACAGCTCAAGTTCCATCAGTAATTGAATCCACTATTTTACCCTCCTAAAATCTCCTTTTGGAATATCAACTCACCTATTTCACATGGATTCAATAATTTATTTTGGCATTTTCAATTGTTCTTGACTAAAGTATCTATTAAACATATTTTGGTTCTCAACATGCCAAATTTGGTTTGTTCCATGCCATTAACTTTTTGTTTCTGGGTTTTATATATTTGAGAGGTAGAACTATTCTTTAGCACCTAATGCACTATAATGTGACATGTGATTATCTCGGGAGATTTGTAGATGGTGCTTATACAAAATTCCTGGAGGGCTAGATAGCTTTGGATTGTTGAGCCCTTAGAAAACAAGCCCATAGCGTGAATCCCAATGCTTTTCCATGTCATCTATTGATGTCATTATTTTCCACATGGAAGTCTGTAAATGGTGCCATGTTTGATTCGATATTTTGGCCCCTTGGCCATCATAAATTCCAAAAGCACCTACCATATGTCACACTCCTAAGCTCACACATCATCATGCTTTCAATGAAATTTCTATCTATATAACATTTATCACTCTCTTATTTGGCCTTTTTGGTTATGTTTCATGGCAACACCAACTATTATCCACGTATCTTAATAAGGAGTGGGGTTCCAGAATTTATGTTTTTCAATATATTTCTTTGTTATTCAAAAATTATCAAGGGATCAATTTTCATGTTATATGCAATTTTGGGGGTATTTATGTCTAGTGTATTTTATATCACAGTGCCATCATGTATCAGTTATAAACCAAAGAAACTTCCATGTTATGAAATAAAAAATTAATTCAATTAACAAAAATATTTATGTCTCAGGGAGTTCATCAGCTATGGAAAAAATTGAATGTACATCTATTAATCACACTCTCTCTAACCTAGCAAATTGTCTCTCGAATTTTGTCTACTGTGCATGCTCGCCAACATGGAAACCATTATAACTTATTCAACTTAGAACATGACATAGAACACTAACATTTCTTTCCAGCTATCATCCCATGTCATGACATTGTCATGTATCACCCAATGAGTGGTGTAATGTGTCACCTAGCAAAGGGCCAAATGGACATGCAAAAGTGCCAAATATACATCCCACTATTCCTTGCAATGTCATGCCATTTCATCATCTTGATAAGAAGTTATGCTAGAAAATTTCCACATCATCTACTAGGTCATCATTATCCTCCAATAACACTCTACCATCTATCATGTTCCACATCACTATCTATATGGGGGAAATGCTCGGGGTCTGGTTTTTTTGCCATTGTTTTCTTTGTTAACAAAGATGGGCTGAGATAAGAATTTATATCACTTACTAGTGTTGTAAAGGATTTCCTAATGCACCTTATATTAAGAATTCCCATTACTAAAAGTCACACAATACTACACTTGAACTAGACACGATTAGATTCTTGTCAAATAATTTCAAATTTCCCATGCTACGGGCTCTGTCATCCTTGACTCCCAACTGCACTCCCACATAACATCTTTGACCAGAAAATACACATCATACTACCAGATTATGAATAAGATAAGGGGAAAAATCTCATCCCACACCTTCTCTCAACATATACAGCCTTGCAACGATATAACCTTAATGAACTTAAAACTCAAATAACTCCTAATCCCTTAGGATTTTCCGAAAATACCATATATCATTGGAAATGCAAGAAGATTCCCTACATATACTAATGTAGTGAAATTGAATGGACCAGATTGTTGGACCAATTACAACAAGTAAGAGTGTTTTAAAATTGATGTATATTGTGAATAAATGTTTGTTTCAACCATATTAGTAATTTTATTGACTCATGAATATCACAAAAAATACATCGTGAGTGGTCAAATCTAGAATGTCAGTGAATGAGACCACTCCCTAACACTTGTCCTATATTTGTGCCTTGAAATTGATTATAATTTCATATCCATAGAGGGTCATATTAGGATGTGCGTTCTTTTCTGCAATGTTGTTTTGTGTGAAATTCAAGAGAAGTGAGGAATTGCAACCCTGGAGTAGCACTAATTCATATCACATTAATCATCAATATAGCTCATCTTAAATACCAATATCGAGCACATATGATACTGTACTTAGAAATTCAATGATTTACATACAATAATGTACTTAGAAATTCAACTCTTTACATACAATGTGTTAGTTTATATACCCTCACAAACTAATCATGGAAGTGTATTCTCAAAAGTGAAGTTGTTATTGGGAGATTTGTCGCTATGTAGTTATTCACAACTTTTCAAACAAATCCCTCAACCCCTCGACAAAATTTCATGTACAAATTATACATGGGTTTCGCTTGCACCTCAGAGGTTGGCACAAGTAGCACTACAAAAATAACTACAATTCCCTACATAAAGAGAGACATTGCATGAATGATTGAATAAAAGATAACACGTAGACTATTAATGTACATCTTGCACCCACATCATTTCTTCACAAGAAAAAAATATAACATATAAATAACATTTGTGTGCTATTTATAGACTACGATTAGATTTATAGCATTCATGTTGTTCACATAACACACAACTCTAGATTTAATGGTGTAACCCTCCTTTCTACTTTTTTATTCATAACAGGCACATTCATGTTTTCAAGTAAAATAACATTTTCCTCATATATTGGTTTCCAATTGTGCCATCAAGTTCTATTAATTATATGTCTATTAGGTGCTTTATACATGGAAAATATAATTCCTACTTGTCTTTACTATGCTCATAACTTCTAGAATGAGTATGTTCTTATTAGTTTGGAGTTTGTTGAGGTCTAGTCACTTGAGAGATTCTAGCCAACTAGTTAGCCTCCTAAATTGGTGCGTGGTTGAGATATTCACTCAACCAAGAGATTGTATGTCCAAGATACACTAGCTATCTCGAGACATAACTTGATGTGTTTATATTGTATTATTATTTTCATGTGAATACAGTGTGTAGTGCATTTAGAAAATATGTGTTGGTCTTGGAGCACCTATGGGCTTGGGCCCTTGGCCCCTTGTTGGCTGAGGGAAATAAAGAGATTGGTGAATGTCATTTTGTCCATTTATTTTTTGGCTTCTCCATTCATTAGGGTTGAGCTTGGTGATGTTTGGAAAAGTATTTCCACTGCTTAGAAGTCTTTTGTTGAGCATGTTACTATGACTTTGGAAGATCTGATCAGGGTGGTGGAGTTCTTACTGAAGCCATCATTTTCCTTGTTAAGGCTAATTGTGAAACCATTATCTTCTTTGGTAAGTGAGGGAAGAGTGGTTTCGTTACCTTAAATATGGACTTATCTCAAGATGCATTATTTGTTAGAGATTGTCTAGGAAAATAGGTTTAGATGGGAAATTCAAGGGCATTGATCACAACTTTCATATTGGAAACTTTCATTCCTAATGATGATGAGTATTATCTTTCCATTGTCTCTGAACTTCTTGGTTTTACAATAAGTCTTTATGCATGTGGAGGTATGGAAATTTAAGAGAAATAGGATAATTTTAAGACAATATCTATTAGAATAGAGACTTCATTAACATCTAAACTCTTTTTAACTCTAGACTTCATTAACTCTTAAGGGTGAAGTTTCATCTTTTAAAGGTGTTCTTCTCTCGTTTCTAACCCTAGCTCTTTTGGATATCAGATTAGCTTTTATGCTAACTGCTACACTTTACACATCTTCAAGTTTAGGGGGATTCCTTTCTCTAAGTTGAGAAGACATATCTGTGTCAAATCCGTCTGGAAACTCAATGAGGGCTAAGCCAAGTAAAGGCATAAGGTCAAGAGGGATTGCTTTATATACATTATTAAACCTGGTACCGTAGTCCTGAATAGTTTTGTTTGGTACCCTTTTGAGGTTTTCATATTCAGTTAGAATTTGAAAGGGGGTTTTTTTCTTCTCCCACCTATTTAAGAATTTTGGTAAAGAACTTCTAAACTATCTATGATTTGAGGGGAAAATATATAAACCATGTTCTCACTTCTCCAGCTAAATTTTGGAAAAATATTCTCATTTGAACGTCTCCTATGTCAATCTCATGTAGTTCAAAATAATCTATCATTTTCTAGTGTGTTGTTGTGCTGTGAAAGTTCCAATGCCATCAAATAATGTAACTTTACTCGGATGATCTGCCGGCAAGACACCTTGAGGTGAAAGCATTGTAAGAGGGGCATATTTGAGTGTCATAGATCTAAGCTGGATAGGATTGAGAACAAGAGTTGTGGTAATAGGAGGATTTGGGAAAACAAGGGGGGTTGGAGTAGCATGGGTAATGGGTATTTGACGGGTAGTGATAGGTTGATGGCGGAGTGAAGGTATAAATGGAGATGAGGGATGATCTTCAGAGGTGTGGGGAAATGATGGTGAGATTAAAGATGTTGAAGTTGTTTCAGAAAATTTAGGGAGTCTATCAGTGGTAAGGGATGACTAAGGGAAGTTTAGAAGGTTCTAGCCAATTGAAAAGATGCCTCATTGGGTTTCAAGTTCTCTAGTAAACTCTGGATCTAGTATTGTGATAAAAAATTCACTCTCAAACTTGGTTCTAAATAGAGATAGGTTAAAATACTTGTCGAAAGGGATATATTCAATGAATAACCACTCAGTAGGGCATGAATTGGATCTAAAAATAAGTTTAGGTCTTACTAAAATTTCCCGTGTCCTGACTATTCTGGGAATAAGGTTAGGATTTTCAAATACAGGGGGAGGATTTGGATTAGGGTTGGCCGTGGTATAATGAGTTCTCCCCCAAGCCATATTTCAAGTTTTTTATGAATTATTTTACTTTTTTATATGAAATTTTTGAAATAGCTTCTAATAACCCTTTAAGATGCTTAAAAATAAAGATTTGAATTTCTCAAAGGTTTATTAAGACTGAGAGTTTTGAATCCCCAGCATGGTCGCCACTATGTTATCACTCAGATTTCTTCCTTAGAAGTTATCAAAGAAGGAATAGTGTGAGGTATCCACAAACCAATCTTTTAGACTTAGGTTCTAGCCAACCTAAGTCCAGAGAGGGCTCTATCTTTATAATTTAATTTTGTTTAAATAAGATTTTAGGCTAGTTCCTAATGTTCAAGATTGTTTGTTTTGGTTGGGTGGTGGAATTAAGAAGACAAATGGGAAGAGAAAATATTTAGGCCATTGAGCTATGGAGTCAATCAAGAAAGGTTTAACTAGATTTGATCTATCACTGAGGTAAGAGTCCATAGGGCAGGCTAGCACAACAAGAGCAAATCTGCAAGTTCAAATGGGTAAAAAGTCCTAACCAGGGCCAAGGGCAATGAAGAATCCTTAACTGGGATTGGGATGAAGAAAGGAAGGATGGCCAATAGAAAGGGAAACGAATAATCCTTAACTCTGGGCCAAAAGGTGGGGTAAACTATGGAAGTAAGGGGAGAAATTAAAAATCTCCAGACCAAGGCAACTTTTTAGAAAACATAAATAAAGGAAACTGTTAAAACAGAGAGC
This sequence comes from Pinus taeda, assembly GCA_000404065.3. Lineage (NCBI taxonomy): Eukaryota > Viridiplantae > Streptophyta > Pinopsida > Pinales > Pinaceae > Pinus > Pinus taeda. The sequence goes on along the minus strand of APFE030998041.1, from coordinate 45,683 downwards.
ACTTAAGCTAATTCTGATGATATCATTCCTTATTTGCTTTTAATATTGTATAAGAAACACATATGAATATTTCATAACATAAAGAGAATATAGTATTTAAACATCGGAAAATGATACTTATTTGTTCCAATTGTACACAGGAATCCAACGAAATGTCCTCAAATTTATTTCATTTCGAGTAAAACTAGTCTAGTCTTGAGTACAATAGCTCCTTGGCTAAAAAATAATATGTCTACAAAAATGTATTTTAATCCACACTAATTACTTCGATTTGTGAAGTATTTATAAAAAAGTTAATACAAAATATCTGATAACTATATAAGAATTATTCTAGGAAACAAAAAATATCTTCAACATGAAGATAGAGACAAATGGAGAACTATCTTCTAGCTATCCCTTTATTGTGACTGTGCTAGCTGTTATGACTTGGATTTGGCTTTTGGAGTTGCTTTTTAATTATGTAATGGAATCACTTTCATCTTTGACCTGCTGATACTCTTTACCTGTGCTATTTTGATCCTCTTTTACCTGTTTTACCTGGAAGTTATCTTTTATCTTATAGATTTACTATAGTAACTTATAGTAAATTAGTCAAACTAGTCCACAATTCACTGTCAGGTAAATTCATCCTTATCATTTTCCTGTAGATTTCACCGGCTTCTATGTACTTAGAATTTTTTTTTTTTCTTATGAATAAGTGCTTGACTTCATGTTCTATGTAGAACATATTCTCCAGGCCTTCATAAACCACTTTTCCAGTGGGTAAAGATTTCACCCCTAAAGTACTAGCTTGGCCTTTGGCCAGCTTGTTTAATTTTCAACATAATCTTCCTAGGTCATCAACTTATCATGGATCACCATAGGACTGGGGAGTCCATTTTCTCTTAAGATGCCATACTTTAGCATAAAGCTATCAATGTCTATTTGGATGCTCTAACATATTTTCTCCAGATTGAGCATTAAGTTCCTTTTGGTGAGAAGTTTTATTATTTATATGATTGTTGTCGTTATGTCTTCTATATCTAATTCATCAAGTTCATATCTATTTTTTCTATTAAAAAAGGCGATCAACCGATTAGCCTCTTCAACAGTATTTCCCAATTATTCTACTATTTTGTGGATGGCCACTGTAGCCATCTTGATCAATTCTATTTGCTAAAAAATAATTTGAATTGAAGGTCAAACCTCATTGATGGAATCAATGATGTTGGCCCAAAAAATTTCTTTCATACCTCCTAAGGTTTCTTGTAGTGCTAAGTCCTTCTTAAGGGCTTTTATCCCTTTTGTCATCCTTAGGATCCTCTAAGTTTCTTCTTTATGCTATATTTGTGCAAGTTTACAATTGGTTTCTAAACTTGACAATTGTTCTTTGAGATTCTTAGGCTTAGTGGCCTGGATACTCATTTCTTCCATGGCCTTGATCAACTTTGTAGTTTTTTTGTTGGTGTCTCTGTGTTGGTCGATGTACCTGTGCTTGACACAGTACATGTCATTGGCAATGTTGTTGCTAGTGGAATTGTTGGTGCCATGGCAGGTGGCAAGGTGGAGAGCATTGTTATTGAAACTGTAGGTAATACAGTCTGAGGAGTGGTGGCCAACTCAATATGCTTGGAATGTATCAAATTATCCAATTCTTTTTCATTTTCCTTCAATTCGTCATTTAACTTAAGGACTAGGTCCATAAGTTCTTCCTCCTTCTCTATTTCTAACACTTCAACTATTTGAGGATGATGTAGAGGAGGTATTTTTAGCTACTTGTTCAGTGCAGCTATGTCATCATTCTTCTTCCTTATCAACTGCTCTACTACTTTAACGTCCTTGGTATCATGTCCCAGCTCTATGACCAAGTCCTCTAAGGACTTTATTCTGGTGTCTTTAGCCTGTGAAGAGGCCTTTTCCAATTGAAATTGTGCTAAGATGTTATTTAATGAGTTATGGAGTTGGTGGGATGTTATGGCCTTGTTGGCCAAGGTGGAATATACCATTTCTATAGTTTGTTTATGCAACTCAATTTGTTCAATAGGATGGATATCCTTTGCCAATACCAAAAAATATGTCCTAAGGTAATCTACCATTGATTTTGGTTACTCTATGGTTGGCTTAAGAAAGGTCATCTACATCTTGCCTTCTTTTATATCAAAGGATGACATTAGCCTTGTTTGGTTTGTTGGAGCCATCCTCAATTTCTGTGTGTAGCTTTGCACCTTCAACCTTTCATTCCTCGCCTTGATTTCCTTGTATTTTTCTTTGATGTCTTGGCTCTTTCCTATGGGAGCCCTGAAGGAGGATACTTCCAAACTTTGTTTCCTTTCCAAAATTTGAGTTTGAGAGGTGGAAGGTTCTTGTGTCCCTCCTGAAGGAGTGTTGTGCCTACTTTTTATCCTCTTTGCCCCTGAAATCCCTACTATTTCCTCAATGTATTCTTGCTCTGCATATGGATTTAACCTCTGCCTCTTAGCATGGGTTTGGTTAATGGGCTTACTGGAAGGAGTGCCCTCCTCTCTGTGTCTTTTAAGGTTCCTTTCCTCATTAAGAGGATTCTGCAAAACAAGAAGATTGCTCATGATTTTTTCAAGTTGAGCAAGTTCCTCTGAAATTTTAGGTTGTTCTGATTCTTCTCGCTATTCTGAGAGCTCTAGTTGCTTTGATGGCCCTGCTTCTTATGAAGACTCTGGTTGTCCTGATGGTCCTGCCTCTATTGATGAACCTGCTTCTTTTGTCTGCCCACTGTGGCCCTGTGCTTGTCTCTAAGACTGAGACTCTCTTGGAACTTGTACAAAGGAATCCTCATCAAGTATTCTTTCTAAGTCCATTAATAAATTATCAAAAACAACCTCTATACTATCTTGATCTATCAAAGTGCCTTCCACCCATTCAAATTCATTAGTATATTGTTCAATTTTATGGATCCCGTGATGAATGTAAGGAGATGGTTTGTTCTTTTGTCTCCTATTACAAATGAAGCTGAAAGGGTAATAGGTCCACATGGAACTCTATTTTAGTTTCAATCTTCGGAGGATTTCATCTGCCTCTTTCCTGCTTCCCTACTGTTACAAATGAAAGGGCCCATCTGATCCTTTATTCTAAGTTAGGCTTTCTTCTTAGCTTTTACAAAGTGCACCTCATCTGAGTTGATCATTTACTTGTAGTAATCCAGAACAAACAATATCATTGGGAGGTATCTAGGCAAATTGTAAGGTGGCGATTCACATCCATAAATTCGGATTTCAGTATGGTTTTGGTACAAGTACCAATCCCCTACTTTGTATTACTTTTAAAACTACAATACCCTCCCAATGTCTACACTGATTCTGCGTGGAGGGCTTCCTAGTACCATGGTTGTCACAGGGTAAATAAAGAGGTCTACGAAATCTGTATAGGAGTATTGACATTCATATTGGTGAAAGGATTACTGATCTGGGGTTTCCTCTGGTATCAAGCTTTTGTAGGGCAATTGGAAATCTATCATCTTGTTAATAAAATAATAAATTATACAGGACTGAAGAGTACTTGAACACTCTTTCATTTTCTAATCTCATGAATTGATCATGTATTTTGTCAACAATAAATTTGGCATAGTCAAATATGATGGCTAGTGGTTGGCCAAGAGAGTAGATTGACATGAAGGATATTAAGATTTCATCCACAAATTCACTTGTGGTGTAGCCTAGCACATTGGATATCATATCTATAATGTCTTGACCAAGGCCGGAGAAAATGGTCCATAGATAAGGAGGAGGATCCTTTGGGATAAACTGTTCCTCTCTGATAAAAGTTTGGAAAAAATGAGCTAGTCTGAATGAAGTGAGGGTAGGGTATCTATTCAGCATATCTCCAACGGAAATAGGAGTCAAATTTTGGCTTGGCTACAATTGAATCATTTGGTTAATGGATTCAACAGTGATAGTAAATAGAATAGACGGGTCAAGGGTTCTCACTGTTCTCTAGATAGGATCATAATTCATGTGGAAATAATGTACAATCTCTGGGAACCTATGCACTTTGGGGAACTGGTACTTTGGTAAGCATGACTCCCAAAGTCCAATGGAGTCTACTTGGTTCAAGTACTGGTCTCTGTACTTGCAAAAATGTTTCAAAGGTGATTTTGAGGCTGAGGTGTCTCTAATCTGGAAGTCTTTGTCTGCAAATTGAAGGTGGTCTAAATCCGTATGGGGAGTCATAATGGGAATAATATTCAATGCAATTGGGGCTTCCATCCTTGGTTCTTATGGTTTCAAGGATGGCGGTGAAGGGTTTAGTGAAATTGGGGAGAATTGGTCTAGCTTGGAGTATTTAAGGATTACCAAGTAGCTTAATTTTACCAAATTACTTAGTTTTTAAAGCAATTTAGTTTTAGGTTTGGCAAGAAAACAAGGTTTCTTAGTGGAAATGGGGTAAATACTTCGTTTTGGCTGTTTTAATGGTGAAATGGTGACACTGCACTGTTTGCAGGAAGCACACGGGTCTGTAAGGTAGTCTAGAGTTTAGCGGCTTTAGAAGGTTAACGATTGGTAGTAGGTTGGTAGGTGAATATACTCCGTGCTTTGCATGGAGTCAGAATGCTTCTTTTTCATGATAAAATATGAAAAAAAATGATTTTTTTGGTTTTATACATAAAGTCAATGATATTGGCAGGTACATTGGAAAATGACAGTTGGCACCAATTAGAGGATGTGACATTTTGTCATGTAGTGGAGGCGGTAAACAGAGGTGGTAAGAGAAATCTATTGCACCACTTTTCAGGATAAGTAGTTTTGGGGGGAGGCCACCTGATGCCATTCATTGGGTGCCACGTAGTGGCGAGGTGAGCAGTAAAACCATTCACATCGGGTGGGTAAAGGTCAGCCTTTGGAGGCTGCTCGATATGAGCATCCATCATTGGATCTGAAGGGTTTAGATCACATGGTGGTCGGGGGTGTGATTTGATCAGGGAGTTAATGGAGGGGCCCGATGGGATATTAATTGCAGATTAGGGAGGCTTAATGACGTTGGGGGACATTTGATTGGTGGTACAGGTTATTAATTAATCATTGTTTGATTAATTAACCCTTTTTTGTTTAGTGGAGGGCTATGGCTCTTAAGTAGTCGTTGGTTGATTAATTAATCCATTTAATTAATTTATTAATAAGGTTTATATTTCAAACCTCGGGGTGGGATATTATAATATGGGATTTTAATAAAATATATGGGAAAGGGGGTTATAGTACTTAGACCCTATAAGTTATTGGGCCGAGGGTCCGGTCCCTCTAGAAGTCAGAGAAATGCTCTAAGCCCCTTTAACTTAAGTTTTTGGGTGCTTTTTCATTGCTTATGGGAAATCAGTAAAATTGAAGGCAAAATGAATGGGGAAATTAATCATTTGACTTTGTAAAATGTTCCATTGTCATCCATACTTTTCACAACTTGATGATGAAAGTAAATGATATGATTTTATCCAATCAATCACCATAATTTTGTAACCATCCAACTACTTACCCATCTACACATCCTAAGATTTTCTCTACTCTTTATTAGGGTGCACTTAAGTTGGCAAAACCTCATCAAAACATTCTTGTTTTCTTTTACAATAGGAATCTATCTAGGTCTATCCTTGTTACATCCAAGGGCTCAGATTAAATAGTTGAGCTCCTTTTATTTTCTCTACCTATCTACTTATCTGCCAATATTAAATAGTTTGGTCAGGTTTTATTCTATTTCTAAGAAAAAAAATTGCAAACCTTAAATAGCCAAGTTTAAACATTTTGACTATCCATGGATTGTGGAAAAAGTGACAAGTTGCAAGCAATCTTCTTATTCTTCATCAAAATAAATGGTAGTGGCATTTTGACTTGCACACTTTCATGGTCTTTTTTCTTTCTTGGGTTCATTTTTTCATATTCTTTGACCTTTTTTATTTTTTTGTCCTTTGATTTTTCTTTTAGGACATACCCTCTTTACTTTTTTTAACTTTTTCTTGAGTTTTTGAATATGGAAAACAATTGCAGAAAGAAAAGGTATGTACATATTACAGATTTGACCTCACCCATTAAAAAATTATGACACCTATTAGTATAGGAACATAACATGAGTGACATATAAAAAAAGGGTTCCATAAGGATGAATGATAAAGCATTCAACATCTCATTGTTGAGAAAATATAACGCTTTAACCATATTGGATGGTTAGGTGGGACTAATAATAGAGATGGTTGTACTCAAAGATATTGGACAATCATATAATATGAAATGTATAGTTTTTACCACTATCAAACAATCTTGAAGAAGTCTACTGGTCAGATTTCCTGAATAGTGTTGTTGGTTCTGAATATCACAAGATAACAAGTACTACCTAAATGATGCATGAATTCATTTGATAATTGATAAATGAGTTATATTATTTAGTTTCCAAGGGTAATTTAATGTTTAATAAGAAGAGTAAAGATGTGAATATCTTAGGTTCACACCTTGGTACACATAGCACATAGAAAACTTGGAGGGTGTGGAATTGAGAATATGGTAACCTTCGGTTATAACTCATGTATGGGAGTTGTATGTATTTGCATACTAATTTTTAAATTGGTTTTGGACATACACTGAATTGTTCATGGCCAACAAGGTGTTGCAAGAAGTGTAAAAGGAACAACAATAAATCATATGACATAATTAGTTTATGTGTAGAGTACTTTTCAGTACCAAATAACTATTTTCCTAAAGAGAAGGCTAAAAGTTGCTATTAAACATGAAGTATAACACTAAAAGTCATACTATATTAAAATATTTCTTTATGATTGGGAAGAGGTCATTATGACCCATTTATTGATCGAGTAAATTCTAATAATCAAACTTATTGGTATGATAAAGTTTTAGTATGAATGTGTTTGCTGAAATTATTTTGCAACCACAAAACATATGAAAATGATTAGCTACATAGAGCACCTAAATACTTTGATTGCAGAAATTGAATAGGACCATGAAATTCCTTAATTTCCAATCGAAAAAATGAGCACAGTTTGGTCGAAATTTCCTAAAGGTAATATTAATAATCAAAGGATTGTTTTGGAATAATGCTAACATGGTTGAAAACATGTGGATGAAGGATATGTCATGCTATGGGAATTGATAATAGGTGCACATGTACATGTGGTAATGTGTACGAATGGTACATATGGAACTAGTATGCATGCATGTATTGCATGATGATAAATTACATGTATAGTTGTGTGTGTGTAATGCACACTATGTACAGGCGCACATGATAGAAGAAAAGCCATTGGGTGATTGTTAAGTATGGAAACCGACCTAGAGTGTGTACAAAAGAAAGAAGCTAGGAGGTGATTCAAGGATAAGTATCATTGTTTTGTTTAAGTTTTTTATGCATGTGATTATGATTCTGATCTATGTGGATCACATGCGATCTATAATTGATGGGAATATATGATTTTGATGGTTATGTTTGAGATAACCTGATATGATATTTTATACAAGTTGATTAGTCAAATGTACTAGTGTGACTTATTGTGACTAATGCAGGGCAAGTGCAAGAGCCAATTTTTTGGCAAGAACACAAAACCATTAGAAGAATATAAGGAAAGAACATGAATTTCTACAAAAATAATGAACATGAGGAACCATATTTAAATTGCGTGCAACATAACTCATAGTTTCTCAAATAGTAGTATTCTATACTGTGTTATGATATCAGCTATGGTAAACAAAGTTGAGTTTCTACATCTAAAATATCTCACAAAATTGATTGAAACAATTGTTACAGGTAGTGATGGAAGGCGATGTGATCCATTGTAATCGACATATATTAAAAGGCCTACATTAGATGACAAGGCCATGGGAGCCTGTAAATTCAAAGACAGCTACCTATGAAGGAGGAAATAATATTGTAAGATGCAAAAATACAATGAGGATGGTGTAAACTTAAGGGGGGGAGTATGTAACACCCCTCCATTATATGTAAGACTTTGCTAACGTCAGCTAAGAAAAGGTAGGTCGAAGGTGTAATAATGAAAGTAAATAATTTATTGTTAAGTAAATAAAGATAATATAAAACTCTTGGAAAACGGGACACCAAGAGATGTGGTTCTTGCCAAATAAAATCCCATTGGTGAATGGGAATGGATAATTATTTCATGATAAGACTTCTTGATCCAATTCTAGATAAATTTAATGGACTTGGAGATAAATCCATTAAATTACTTAGCCTTGTGGGAGAGAAAGGTAAGCTTTTATGAGGAAAAGTCTTCTGGGAGTGAAAGAATAAATTTTCTTAGAAAAGCCTAGGAAAATGGATAAAAAGATCCATAAAAGTGGGATGTCGCTAATGGAAGCCATATCATGAAATAGGGTATTAAATAACCATTGAAGAGATCAATAGGATGAGGTTGATCCATGGAAATAACTCTTGGTTCAGGGGTGACCTGGTGGAAGATAGTTCTAGGTTGGGTGGCGGTGCTCGATTTTTCCAAGTGACTTTCATTAGCTAATCTAGTTGGATTCAATTTCTTGCAATGTTTTGGATGTGGCTCCTTACTATTTACGTGTCACAACTTTAAAATTAGGAGTATAATTGTATTGTGCTATCTTATGGTTGATTAATTTTGACGTTGTCGAATGTTTATGAGTATTAGTAGAGCTACATGAATGATATTTGTTCATGTAATGATGGAATAATTATACTTGTGATGACTATTGAAACTAACTTTAATCAAAGTTAAATTGAGGAAGGGAGCCTACAAAGCAACTGTAAAATTAGGCCATTGGGGTAGGTGATAGATTTAAGGAAGGTGGTTAAGCATGATGACGACTCTATCGTTGTGATGGATTAACCCACTAAAGTGGTTGGTGTTGTTATGAAGGAAAAGGGGGAATGGCAGGTTGAGGAGGATAAAGTCGAGTAGGAATGGGCCATTATGAGTTTTGAGGTTGATACCAAGAATAAAAATGTTCTTTATGACTTGTCTTAAAACAAAAATGATAATGTATACCTTTTTGATATGGCATAGGGCCTTATGGCCTCTTTTGGTTGATGAAGCAAAGCTGATCCCTGCCTCCTTATGCTCCTTGATACATTGATTTTATACTTTCAAGAGATGGACACTCGTGAGTTTCATGATTTTCCTCACACACAAAGAAGATTTATATAATATTTAGTCAGGAGTCATTTCTAGGGTGTTTTTTTGGGCATCTAGGGGGATATTATCAATTCCCTTTATATCTCATCTTGTATTTTCTTAATTTGCATTGTGTCCATCTGTAGGGAAAAGGTATGTAAGGTTTCACTTTAAAAATGCTCGAAGATACCTCCTATTTCATTATTAATGGTTGAAGTAGAAGGTGAAGGAATTACGAAATCTTGGATAGATCTACCTCTTCTCCTTGCGACTTCTGAGAAATTTTTAACATTGTTTTAATGTCTTAATAATTATGTTCATAAATATCCCCATTACAAAACATATTGAGGGTATGCATCTTCTCTTCTCTGACCCATCAAAGTAAAACTAGCTTCATTGATTCTATATCAAGGGTGTTGTTAGCTCTCCTATAACTTAACTAAAATCTTTCTTCAGAGCCTTCAAATGATTCATTTGGCCCTTGAGTCATTCTAAGGATTTATTCCTTTGTGTTCCTTTCCCTTCAATAGTCCTTGTACTTGGTGTTGAATTCTTGTTTTATCTAAGAACATGTAGTAATGTTTCCTCCCTCTAAACTCATGAACCAACGCAAGGATGCAACCTTGAGGGTAAACAAAACAATTTGATCATTGGCTTATCAAGGTATAACCATATGTCCTATAGACTACAACAAATCCAAACATGATGGGTTTAGGTTCCTAACAAGTGATTCCATGCAAATGTGGAAGATAAGTGGGGTTGATATTTTTCATTCCAACTTCCTCATATTTATCTGTTATAGGAAAGGTTTTAGGCTTCTATTTCCAACCATATTTTCAGTGGGTGATACAGGTTCTTCTCCTCCTATATGTGCCTAAAAAACCTTTGTTTTTTCACCCAAAAAGGCTTCTAAAACATCTATAGACAGAGTAGGAGGCCCACAATCACTAAGAGGTGAAGGTTGACTGCTTGTAAGGGTGGGGGTTTTATAAATAAATTTTAATGAGTTATCCCTAACTCTATGAGGAATGAAATAAGTGACCTTTTTTTTGTATTTTTTGTGTATTTTATGAATAGATGTACTAATAAAAAATATTTGTGATTCTCAGGAAAGGAAGTAAGAATGATCCAACTTAACCACAACAATCGCACCTACTTTGACAACTCCCTAACAATGATTCCAAAAAATGATGGCCCCAATATTATGAAAATAATGTTGCAACTCCTGATGTGATCAAACTTAATTATCAATGAAAAATTTGTATAAACTTAAGAAGTATTAGTATTATCTGTACAATACGAAATATTCTACTTAAGTTGATCTGATGTAGTGAAGAGGTGTTAAGATGCACAAAGACCGCCATGCTATAAGAAATACTTGGAAAATGTAGTAAATGACAAGACAGCCTATTATAAATTGTAGGAAAGAAAATGATCGAAGTAAACTCTATTCTACTTACAAGAATACAAATAAAATACTCAAGGATGTTGAACATAAGTCAATCTTATTCTATCTAATAAGTAGTAGAAGTAGCACAACCTATTTGTAGGATTGAAACTAAATGCATCTACAATACATCTTCGAGGTCTAAATGATGTTGTTGATTGATAAGGAATGAAGGAAAAACTTTTGATACAATTCTGGAGGCGATATTTTCAACAATCTATGTATTCCTGCAATATTCCTTGTTTTACTAGAGGAAACATCCAAACATGATTTTATGGAGTCTAAGAGTGGCTTGAATGGTGAAATATGTAGCTCAAGCTTATGGAAACATCAAAGAGTGATTTTAATGAGTCTAGGAGTGGTTTGAAGGGTGGAAAAAGTGGTTGAGGGTTGTGGAAGCATGTATAGGACATTACCAATCTCACAAAAACCTAATGAGATACTTTATTCATGGAAGAAACAAGGCTAAATGTTTACTATAGCTAAGTTAGGAAATTTTTAAAATGTGGATAGTTTTCAATGATGAAGAGTAGTGAAGAAAAAGGTGAAAAGGTAAATGATGCCAATGCATGAAAATTATGCTATTTCAATATATGAAACAATGTATCTCATCTCGAAGAAAATTACATGTTCAGCGAATAAAATCAAGATGGTTAAGAAATTGTCAAACTATTAATTCTAGACAAAATAAATAGTTGAAATGATAAGTTTAACCTTTAATGGAAAATACTATTTCATAAAGAAAGAAAAAATGTGCTTATCATCAGAAGGTACAAAACCAAGCTTCATTAATTATCTCACTTATAATCCCTACAAGGGCAATTCTTTTCTCATGAATAAGATCTGGAAAGAGTCCTAACTATGGTAGATGCATATAAGGGAAATGCATAATGGAAGGGGATTTAGGAATTAGGTGTGGGCATTACCCAAGGAGACACAGGTTCTTTGACAGAAACTCAAACTGAGAACAACAAATATATTTCATTAACCTCCAGAAATGGTCACACATGAAACATAACAACTGAAATGATACGCATAAGTATCTTTCTCTGATCATCATAATCTTTCCTCTATATTTTGAATCCTCACTAAGCTTATAGGCTCTCTTATTCATACAAAATATGGTTGAGTGATTGTCTCTTCGAAGGGAGGATTGCTCTCTCTAACAATAATAAAAGGGAGGGTTTGGTTTCCTAGTATCCCCACAACCATAGGGAAGTGGTAAATACTCTTGAGCAAGCTAAGGTTTGATTATCTGATAGCAAGGAACAAGACTCCATGATTCTCTCTTGTTGGTCTCCTACATTATCTACATAATAAATCCTCAATATCCAACTCATTTAGGGTATATTTGTAAAGGATATAGGGCATATCTCCTAACCTTCCTAACAACACATTATAGCTTCTGAAATGAATTATAAAATGTAGAAGGAGCAGTTAAAACATGGAAAAGGATGGTCAAATGGGCCTTAAATTATACTTATTTGGGAGGCCCATCATATTATCTTTAATAGATAATTCTAATTCATCTCCATTGGTAACAAAATTATTTTTCTATTCTTCAGTTATTATTTTGCAAATCATATTTCTATAATCTTCATCAATCTTCATAATAGTTTCATATGCTTGTCATTCTTCATTGTCTTTAAAACCTGCTGACATACAAAAATCATTTTCTTTGAAAATATAGGATCCTCATTTAATGAATTATACGTCAAATTATAATGTTAATTTAAAATTTCTAAATAGTTGAAAATATACTCTATAGATCTCTTCTTAACATCCTCATCATTCTTTGTAAGGATTGGGCTTTTCTTATGTTCACAAAAGTTAACTTCTCCTTCAATAGATACCCTATTCTTTTTCCTAACTTCTTTGTTTTTTCATATGTCAAATGAGGATTTGTTTTATGTATCCATTTCACTTGGAATTAATTCCATTTCTCTCTCCTCTATAGAATCCATTCATATCCATGTTCTTCTTCACATTTCTATAAAATTTCTCTCATCACCTCAAGTCATACTTTGATTATAGTTATATCTCTATCAATATTTTCATGACTTGATTTCCTATGGCTTCCCTCATAACCTTTCTTATGACCATGAATATTAATATTCCTCTTTCGTCTATGATATTCCTCTTTCTCATTATAAGTTGCAATGAAGCTTCTGTCACAAATTGAATCCATCAACCTACCATTAAATATCTTACTAAGCTTTCCCATGGCCTAGGATTCTTTGATATTTCTGCTAATACCCTCCTCTAGAGCATTCTCTAGAGAACTTCTTGCTCTTGTAGCTCTTGAATTAAACTTGCCCAACTATTCTTTCCAATCTTTTTCTGGAATGTATCTTTACCAAAAATTTCAAAGAACTTCATCTATTCTTAATTATAGTCATTCTACTCTAATAATTTCTACCTCAGCTAATTTTAATCAATAATTTACTTTAGAAAATATTAAAAATGGAAAACCACTTTACCTCTATATTTAACTTCATGTGAGCATGCACAATGCTGTTTCATTTTCTTCCATATTTTGTTGAATCTACTATTGGATTCCTTCCTACATCCCTTTACATTCCCATAACATTTTCCTTTTATATCCTCTTATCAAGCCCAATCAATTCTACTTTCATGCAAGTAGATTTCCTTCCAAAGAATTGCAGTGTTCTTTTGACACAAAACTTCAATTAATACATTTATCAATATAAATCACAAATGAAACAATTACTTCAATTATATTTATCAAACCGTTGATGTTGTAACCTCTTAATCTCCTCCAAAAAGTTTACCTACTTTGACATCCTTTTCCAAATAACATACCTACTCTGATACCACTTAATCTAGGAAAAAATTGTTTCTATGTGCATTCCTTTTTTGGTCTACAATTTTCATGCTAAACTACTATCTTGGTGTCCATGCACCTTCTATGACAAGAAAATAGTGATCTATGGGCATATATAACTAATCATGTTCTCCTATTTGGTCTTTCAACCAAATCTACATTCCATACTTGTCAATATTCTAAGCTTCACTTTGTGGTGACACTTCCAACATATATTTGGCTCCTCTAATCTATCTCTAAACACTCCACCACTCCACTAGCTTTATCTTCCCTTATTACTCTTCCATTATCTCCACCAACATATAGGATTTACCTCACTCGGTGAATCCACACATATATCCAATTATAACATGAATGCCATGGATTCCACTCAATGGATAGAATTATCATGTTCGAAAGATCTAGCTTCATATGTTTAATAGAGGTTTTCTACTTAGCCTAACACTTTATGTTAATATTTCACTCTAAATCTCTATCCATTTTTCCTCCATAGTAGAGGCATATTTTTAGGACCAATAATTGGTATATCATTGTCTTGTGGTTGAACATCCTAAATAATGTTCAAAAATGGCATTCAAAATCCTATTGTGTCACCCTTTCTTGATTCAACCATTCTATGAAACATTATTGAAACTTTGAAGCTCATTGTTCCTGATTCAAAAATAAACAATTGCCCAAATTATCAATTCAATACAATATTATTCTAAGTCTTAGTGACTTCTACAGAAATTATAGCCAAGCTCATTCTCATACTTTGTACCTTCAATTCTCTAAATGTTCCTCATCAATGACTTAGGGTGATTTATCTTTATTCCAAGATGACTGCCTATCATAGGGATTGGACTCGCCTCCCAATTCCTTCACAAATTATTATTAATGGTCCAAAGAAATAGATGTGATATGATCAACTAGATCAAAATCACCCATTCCACAATTTTCTGTTGACCTCACCTTCGGTGTAGGAACACTCACATGTTTATAATTTCACTGACTTGGCACTGTAGATCTCCATCTACATCAACTCATCTACATGCCAAGTCTCTACTAATGTAAAGCACCATAGACTTAATATGAACTATGCATTATCTCTTTATCTTGTAATTCAGCATGGATCACTCTTCCTCATTCAACAAGGATTTCATGTGTCCACACACACAATTATTGTAGGATCTATCCAAACAGCCATATAACCTTATGAAGGTTAATTCTGAGATAGATATATTGTATTCTATTAGGATTATATGCACAGACTCAATTATTAACGCAATTAACTCTTATTTACCACATCTCAATATATATAACATCATTCACAGTAATACAAAGATTCATACACAAAACATTTGATGAATCTACGTTTCCATTAAATGAAGGAAATTGCACATGCATAAACTCAGAAGCATTCATTATCTTGATGGACTAATTTCACATTCATTTGTCCATTATTTTTCCTCACAGTTACTATCTTTTTATTGCTAGTAGGATTAGAATACATAGAATTATGAAACATCATAAATTTTGTAGATGTTAAATTCATTCCATAAATCACCCATATATTACTCCACAAATCATATTTTCTAAGTCCTAAAATCACTCAAGCTATACCTAGAATCACTACACAAATATCATATGTTTTCTATGATAATTAAAGAAACTAACAATATTTACAACACATAATTAGAATTCCTTCTTCATGTCGAAACCCCATTTGGAGTTGTGTCTCCAAAATTATTTGATAATTTTGTGATCGAGCATGATCCTCTACTACAGAACACATGTCACAGGAATAAGCTCATAATTTTTAACCCTCAAGTTCTTCTTTTATGCAGAGTATTTATGAATGCAAGCCTTGATTGGAGGACTATTTGTCCCAATGAATCCCAATATTTTAGTGAATTTGTACTATGAACCAATCTTGTTATCAAATATGGTATTCTAACTATTTGAAAAATAGTCCCAAAAAACTACTAATGCCTTAGACAAGTTTCCCACTCCACTAGTGTAATGCCAAATTTTAGTTCATCATTATTAGCCAAATGTCCCTCATCTTAACTTTCAAAATTAGTAATTTGGTTGTGCTAGAAAACAAACTATAATTGACTTAAATAAAACATATAAAATCAAGCAATATATTTCAACTTATGAATTTACTACAAAACAATCATACTTTATGATAAACAAAGGTCAAAACAAGTGTGTTTTGTGTAGAAAATGATCAAAGTGGGGTTATTGATGGGGTTCTAGATTGCTTAATGTGTGGTTCCATGATCATGTCCTAGTTTAGGATTTTTCACATCCTTGTGCAACCAAAAGCACATAACTTACTTTTATTGTGCTTCTTTCTACCGATATTTGCATACTTTCTTGATATCCCAAGAAGGGTACATAGACATAGGTCGAAGTTGTTCAATTCATTTTTAATCCTCTACTTCCCTCCAGTCTTCCTTATCCTTTTATTGATAAAATATTATTGAATTTTGTAGTATTATTAGAAGTTGAGGATTGATCCTAAACCTAAGAATTTTTTTTCCTATTTTTCTCATAGATATTTGTGGAGGAAAATCTTAGAAATTCTGGCTAAAAGAGTGTTGAAGGAATGTGGTTTTGTCATAAAGATATGATGGGTTGTGGAGTACCATTTACTATGGAAAATATATATTTACTCATCATATAGAGGCCGCAAGTTATCTTCAAATTATGATGTGGCCTTTTCTTATCTATCCTCCCAAATTGTGGCCACATCCTAGTTTGTAGAAAAAATGTCATTAATGACCAAAATGTATTTTAGCTTAAGAAAATTTACGCTAATCCAAAAAGTTTTTTATTTTTATTCTTCCTTATATTCTTTTAGCTTAGATGATATGAGCCTAGACATATTTTACAGGGGCATTGAGATCCCAATAGTAAGGGTTAGAGAGAACAAGGTTATGGAGGTAGAATTCCCATAATTTGATTTTTTCTTCCATGTCATCTTAATATTCCTCCACCATTAATGTGGAAATCTCATGGGTAAATTCAATTTATTTTGTGAATTTGAAACACCACTACCACCTTGGGAATAATGTAAGGAGTACAATTGAGCCACTTCTTTTAAGAATATTTCACCAACCTCAATTATTGAAAAATAATTATATTTTTTTATTTTCAAGTTGTGTTTGGACATTGAAATATTTTATTATGGTGAAAAATAAAACAATTATTTTTTATTTTTCTTAGTTCAATTCTTTTGATAGATATCTAAATAGTTTTTTAAACCATATATTCAAATATTTTTTAAAAATACAAAACTTATAC
>APFE030998013.1:0-45900 GCA_000404065.3 Pinus taeda | reverse complement strand
TATCATTTGAAAAAGAACACGTTGTTTAGTGCTAAATTCCTAGAAGAGGAATATGTGTCTATTTTTTCTTTTATAGATTTCTTAAAAGAGTATCTATTATGATTGCATATTTTTAAAAAAAGATTATGCATTTGCATGCATGAAAAGAATGGTTATTAAGTTAGTTTTCTTTTGGAAAAAGGATATATGTATTTATATGTACGAAAGTAATAGTTTATTGTGACAGTTTCTTGAAAATGAAATATGTTTTTGCATGCATGGAAAGAATCTTGAGACAGATTTCTTGAAATTGAACATGTATTTGCACACATGGAAATGAAATAGCCATTGGGTTAGATTTATTTAAAATAATAGGTGTTGAGGTGCACAAAGGAATTGTTAACTAGTTAGTTTTTTTTGAAGAAAATGTGTGTTTATATACATAAAAAGATTAGCTATTGTATTAGTGTCCTTGAAAATAGCGAGTGCGTATATGCACAAAAGAATCCTAATGTATTACATTTATTGAGAAATAATGTGTGCTCATATACAAAGGAATAATAACTATGGTGCTAGCTTCCTTTGGAAAAGAATATGCATTTACAAGAATCAAGATATTAATGGTTAGGCTAATTTCTTTTCGAAAAGAATGTGGTCATATGTAGAGAAAATAAGATTGGTTATGATGTATGACTTTTGCAAAGTTTTTCCCTTTTCTTATGTGAACAAATAGTGATAAACATGACATTTCTTTTAAATTTAGTGAATATTCTAATATCAATGTACTCTAGTGGGTAGAGATAAAATGTATTTTCTGCTTTTCTTATAATGCATGTGAAGAGTGGATGAATGAGCATTCTTTGGTGATATGTATGCAATTTACCTTATGCATTTTGAATGATTATGCATGGTTCATAACCATCCACATGCATGGATAAAGAAACATGTTTTGGTAGTTATGTACTTTTAAATAATGCATGTGCAATGTTAATAAGAGGCATGTCTCAATACTTTATATGCATTTTAATTATGCATATGAAAATATGTTTGAAGCATAACTAGGAAAATATTTATTATTTGAATGTGAGAGTTTGCTAATAGTAATAAATGTAGGAAAATATTGTAACTCATGTGAAGGACAAATTATATTTAACATTATGGAAAGAAAAGAATAGTTGTCTTTAGATTGGAGGAATGTCAACTACAAGATAATCCACTTATGGGAGCAACCACGCCACAAGGTCATAATGTTCGAGGATTTGTGGGTAAATGATATCATGATTAATGTAATACCTTCTAGCTAGTTATGTTGTATTTAAATTGATATTTATTTGTAAGATTTTATGAGAATGGTCAAGGAATGGACTCCATTACAACCATTGAGTGAGGGGTAAATACTCTCATGAGACGTTTAATAAAATTAAATATTTATTGGCTCTTTCCCTATGAGGTTTCAAGGTATACCTATGTTCATGATGTGCTTTCCTATTCTGTGATTTAAATGATGTTGCTTCCTTGCATGACATGACATTTACATTATTAAGTATGTGATTAACTAACCTAATTAAATATCCTAGTGAGATTTATTAAGTTTGTTCTCCTTTCTTATCCTAGTTATTATTAATTTGGCAAGGTTGTTTATGAGATTATAGACAAAAGGAATATAGTTTCTCCTACTAAATATATTCCATATATCTCTCCTATGTAGTACCAACAATAGACTAAAAAATAGGGATAGATTTAACAATATGTTCAGAGACATTGATATTAGTAAATAGGATAAATAAATGATGATGTGTATGTAAAATTGGATGAAGGCCATGTTGTAATATTGACTTAAATAAATTTAATATCTATATTATTTTCTTAGATGTTGAAGTACATCAATAGAATGGTTGGTACTTCACTAGTATGAAGCAAATGTGTCTTCAATGGATCAAGTGGAGGTATAGCTCGGAATGGATGGTTGTAATGGAACTCAATCTAGAAGATTTTGATGAAGAGTCAAGCTCAGAATGGGTGGTTTTAATGGAGCTCAATGTAGAAGATTTTGATGAAGACTCAACTAGACAAAAGATAAGACAAACACTTGTTTTGGAGATATTTACTCTTATTTGTGTTGCACTTATTCTATGATATTAATCATTGTATAATAGTTTTCAATTAGTTAAACTTAGTTCCTAGTTTTAATGTATAATTGAGATGTTATCTAAAATACCTAGCGAGTAAAGTCAATCTAGAAAAATGATTTGATGTACAATTACTTTAATTATACAATTATGTGCAAAATTGTGATTTTTTTCTTATTTGAATTAATTTATATTAAATAGAATTTATTAGAAAATATACAAAAACTAATTATAATTGATATGTTGAACAACACACAGAGAATGATTCAATGCATGATTCAATTAATGATAAATCCAAATATATTTATCCTTTTCTAATTTATTTATTATAATAACTAGCTTCAAATAGTTAGATTTTTAAATAAATTTAACACTTAAAATAAACCATATAGCACAACCCATAGATGATGGGCCTTGTTAAGACATGCTAAATAAATCTAGCTTAGAGTTGTTGTGGGGCAAGTCGGATGTGATCCTCAGGTGATTTTGACAAATTAAATACCCCTGATTGTTGGGTGACTTTGACGGTAATGAACCTCATTGCTAATTTTGAAACTCAAACAATACCTATATGATTTATCAACAAGCTTCTTAAAAAAAAGATTAGATACCTTGATTCAGGATTTCTCAAACTACAAATCAACCCTCGAAGATAATAAACAATTTGAGAAACAAAAAACACTAAATTTTAAATCATGATATAGATTTTTTGCGAGTATAATAATTATTATATAAATTATGTGATATGGAGAAAATTGTGTGCCATTTGACTCATGGCAAGTATATTAGTTATTAAATGGTGTATTTATAAAATATTTATTACAAATATACTGTACAATCTAACAACCACACTGTAGTGTCATAAGGAAACGCCTATTTCCAACTCTATAGATCCATTAATACACCCCTATGGATCTCACGGCATGGACACTCTGACGTCTATTTGATTTTTAGGCAAACACTTTCTGTTAATAGTGATGGGGATATGCATGATGTGATCATCCATCTCGTTGTTTGTATTGATGCCCATTGAAACGAGTAGCATGTGTAACATGGCATGTCGTGTATCATATGCGGCAAGAGCTAACCAGCCTGCCATAAGGCATTAAATGCCTGGTTAGCTGCATGCTCGATAACTCGATATAACACACGCGCACGGTGACTAGATAAATAAAAAATAATAGCAGTGTGTTATTGGGTTATCGAGCATGCAGCTAACCAGGAATTTAATGCCCTATGGCAAGCTGGTTAGCTCTGGCCATCATATGCTATCCATTGCCCAGGGCATGATTCACTCTTCAGAGTTTCATCAACCGACATGTGTTCAATGTCATAAATGTCGTCTCCGTGCTTAGGAGTTCAAACAGATCAGTTTGCGCGCACAAATTTTGGAAATGAAAATTGAAACTCAGGAGTCCGGTGCTTATAATTTTAAAATGAAAATGAAAATCGTGGAGTGCCTCGTAATAGCTATTTCGGTTGGAGAAACAACAAAGAAGGGGTCATCTGCTTGGTTCAGGGGATTCAATGAAATTTGGATGGAGAGTTGTATCATCTGTGTAGACTATAGAGATCTTGATGAATGATGTCTGCCCATGGTCTTCCATTCTCACAGAGTCCACCAACATGGAGATTGTTATTCTCTTTGCAATCCAAAATCGATGTCCTGTGAATAAAATAACATAATTCTGAGGGACTTGATCTAGGAATGCTACCCTGAATTTCTACTCCATCGTAACACGAATTACCTCATTTACCATGGCTTCCAACAGAACCTACATGATGCTCATCATGCCCGCTATTATTCCATTGTTCATCATTTTTCTTGCGAGTTCTTGGCTAGTTAAATTTATTTCCAGTTTGAGTTTTAGCAAGGCAGTGTGATCCCAGGAATTGGCAATACTTTTGAACTTGGAGTGCTCCCTTATAGGCCACTGTATACCCAATTTCTCCAGCAATTCCACAACATGCTCTACCCATGCATCATCGAAGAAGATGGAAAAACTCTGCCTTTTCTGTAATTTCTGGTTCAAAAATAAATTTTCACCTTCTTCATCGGCCAGAATCTACACCTTTTTGTAAATCTATTTATACACACAATTCATTCCTAAGACTCTTAACAGACGGACTTTGCGAAACCATCAACCAAAGTAATGAAACCATCAGTGAAATGATTGGGTATCTTTTTGGTATTGAAGAGCATATTGAGAATCAGAGTTTTGCGGGATCAACCCTTGCCAAGCACGCCAATATTCTTAGCCTCCGCATATTCCATAACCAAATATTCAAGAAATGAAAAGGCTTCCTATTGTCCCACTATAAAAGGTTCGTCGATAAGCTTCATCTCTGCACAGTTGGTTAGAGCAGGACTACCATGCTGATTGCATAACGAAGGTTGTGCTTCTAATGTTTCCTTAATTTGATGAAGTTCCTGTGGGAGGTTTGGAATTTGTTCCTCTAATAGCTCTGGAAGTTGGGCAAACTAAACCAAAGGAGACAATTTGAGATGCTCTTTGATGTGTAAAATCAAATCATAGATCTTCATGCTGGTTTGATAAAGTTACACATGATTGGTATTGTGAAACGTCATCAAATCATAGATCTTCATGTTGGTTTTATAACATTACACATGATTGGTATTGTGCTATGTCGTGCCACCTATGATGCTTCTTGGAGAAGGGCATCCAAATATTTAAGCCATATACTCACAGCGGAACCCTTATCATTCTTGTTCTTCTTTATTGCCTCACGATCTCTCTAGATCTTCTTAACAATAGGCTTTATTTTCATTACGACATCTTTTAGAGACACCAATTCTTTCCTGCAGCGAACTGTAATGTCTATGTGATCCATGATCTGTTGGATTACTTTGTCGATACCCACACCAATAAAGCTAAGAAGCTTTTTAATTTGAAGTTAGCATCTAGCAGTGGGCACATCTAGTTTTGTTTTTTCTTCTTTTTAAAATCGTTTTGATCCTGAGCGTAAGAGATATTGATTTTGAAAAGTTATTCAATTTATAAATTAGGAGTGATATTTATGATGAGATTTATATATAGATTAAATTTGAGTAGGAATTAGTTGTAGATAAAGATGTCCTCATTGCCCAGAGCAAGCAATCGCAAACAATGTTTAGAGCCAATTCCCATTGCCTCTGTGGAGGTTTTGGAAAATAACGTCTAACACACAAATCACAAAGCAGATCAAGTTAGTAATTATTTATATTATTTTGGTCTTTCAAGGAATAACAGCGCAAATTTTCTATGTATTTTCTGATTCTTTTGTTTCACGTTTGGAATAAGAACCAACAAATTTAATTTCTAAAAAGATTTCAATTTTAATTTTGAATTCACCTTTAATTTAATTTAATTTCATTTCATTTTAAAATTTAAAGCTTTCAGATTCTTTCAAGTTTGGAATGAATAATGGATAGAGAATTGAATTTCTGAAAGCTTTCAATCTTAATTGACCAGGGAGATTGTTTCACGTTTGGAATGAATAATGGATAGAGAATTGAATTTATGAAAGCTTTCAATCTTAATTGACCAGGGAGAATGTTAGGAAGATTTCTAATTTGTGTCTGGGTATGACTGATAACCCAGCAGTTGAAATTAAAGGGGAGTGTTGAAATAATAATTTCACCTGTGCAATTAATTCCGCAAAACCACTTGTTTTATCGCACCGCCTTTAACCGGGCAGCGGTATTCTCCGGAAGGGCAGCGATACAGTACGCAAGCTGACGCATGTCCACAAGCTTTTTTGAAAACCACTTTTTTCCCGGAACATAAATCTCGTTTGGTTTTTCTGTGTGTCAGTCGTTCGATTGATATGAAGGTTGTTCACCATCGATTGAAGCCAAAATCTGCGTACAGGCCTGCACATGGAGTTGACGTGAAGTTTTGGGTTTGACCGCCGATTTGCCAGTAAAATAATTAAAGCAATTTATTTCGATTCGTATAATGTAGGTAAAAATTTTAATTTTAATGTTTTATATTTTTCATGGGAGTATGGGTGTAGTTTTTGTTTTTACGGCAGAAGTAAAAAAATATATGTCATGTTCTGTGTGTTCTATTGTATATGCAATGAACTTGAAATGCAAAGTGAAGCTCGCAGCAGTGAAGGAGAATTCTTTTGGCAGGTTGATTGAAATGAAACACGTGCAACAGCATGTATGTTTGGTTGTTCGTTGAGTGAAATGTAATTTTTTTTATGCAATGCAAGGGAAGCACGCGTGTGAGTAAAGTTACACAGCAGTGTAAAAAAATTGGTATGCAGAGAAAGTTTTTTTTGTTTGCTAATTAATATGAAATGTAATACTCTGCCGCAAATGTAAAAGAGATTTTTACAATAGTAAATGTAAGTTTTATTTTTACACACAGTAGTGTAAAAATTTGGAGCTGAAACAGAGTAAATTTTCAGGAGAAGATAAAGTAAATGTTTTTTGTGTATGGAACTGGAAGTTCTTGGTGAATCCCTCTGTTAAGAGGAAGACCCTTATGTAACAGGTTGTTTTATTAATGAATACATAGTGTTTCCATGTGTGTTGAAAACTTTGTCTGCTCAAGAAAAAATATAGCTTCCCTGTGTTAAGATCCTGAGGAACAGAGCATTGTTCTCTGTTCAGTACTTGTTTGGAATCATGAGAAATTCCCAAAAAGAAAATATCAGCCAAGATAATTTGCTGTTAGCCTGTAATATAGCTGAAACAAAGAGTGATGATATATGGTTTCTAGACTCCGGTTGCAGTAACCATATGATAGGGAACATAGCCCTGTTTTCAAAGTTAGATCAGAATGTGAAGTCACAAGTCACACTTGGGACTGATAGTAAAGTTTTTGTTATGGGAAAAGGAGAGGTAAATATCTTAACAAAGAAAGGTGAAAAGAAAAACATGTCAGATGTTTATTATGTTCCTGGAATGAAATGTAACCTCTTAAGCATTGGGCAGCTTGTTCAAAAGGGGTACAATGTTTTCTTTGAGAATGATGTATGCACCATCATGGATAGAAAACCCAACAAACGATGTATTGCTGAAGTGAAGATGACAAGGAACAGGATGTTCCCTCTCAGGATAAAAGCAGATTTAAAAGATGGAGTAGCAATAGCAGCAGTTACACAAGAGGCTTTCTAAAGCGAACCAAAGGATGAAAATTGGTTGTGGCACTTGATATTTGGACATCTCAACTTTGGAGGTCTTAACTTGTTGCATAGAAAAGGAATGGTAAGAGGATTACCATTGATAGAGAAATCAGACAGCCTTTGTGAAGGTTGTATCTTGGGGAAACAACTCAGAGAAAGTTTTCCATCAGGGAAAAGCATAAGGGCAAAAGCACCCTTAGAGATCATTCACTCAGATGTATGTGGACCGATGCAAACTCCATCACTTGTAGGCAGCCAATATATACTAACATTCATTGATGATTTTACTAGAAAAACTTGGGTTTATTTCAAGAAGAACAAAAGTGAAGTGTTTGAAAAATTTCACAATTTCAAAGCACTTGTAGAAAACCAAAGTGGGCTGCATATCAAAGTTATAAGAACTAATAGAGGAAGTGAGTATATCTCCAAAGAATTTCTACGTTTTTGTAGAGAAAATGGAATTCACAAACATTTTACCACTAGGTACACCCCGCAGTAAAATGGTGTTGCTGAAAGGAAGAATAGGTTAATCATGGATATGGTGAGGAGTATGTTAAAGGCAAAACATTTGCCAAATGAATATTGGGCTGAAGCTGTACACTATGAAGCGTACATTTTGAATAGATTCCCTACAAAAGCAGTCATGAACATAGTGCCGGAAGAAGCATGGAGTGGGAGAAAGCAAGGAGTCACCCACATGAAAGTTTTTGGATGTGTGGCTTATGCACACATTCCAGATCAGCTAAGGAAGAAGTTGGACAACAAAGGGGAGAAATGTATTTTCATTGGATACAATGAGGAATCCAAAGCTTACAGGTTGTATAACCCATCCACCAAGAAGTGCTTTGTGAGTATAGATGTTCAGTTCATTGAGGAGGAAGCTTAGGATGGAAGCATAGAGAAAACAATGAATGTTAAAATCTCTTTGTCACATGATGAAGATGATGAGGAGATGGCCGAAATACATCCCCAAACAGCAACACCAACACAAGGGCAACAAGGGACACCCTTGAGGAGAAATGAAAGTGCTTCTCCAAGCACACCACAAGGAGGAAATTCAAGTGCTTCTTCAAGCACTTG
Organism: Pinus taeda; assembly: GCA_000404065.3. Classification (NCBI taxonomy): domain Eukaryota; kingdom Viridiplantae; phylum Streptophyta; class Pinopsida; order Pinales; family Pinaceae; genus Pinus; species Pinus taeda. The sequence continues at coordinate 37,573 of APFE030998013.1, read as the reverse complement.
TACACCAAATGAAAGAGGTAAGAAATTCAGAAATTTAAGTGACATTTATGATGAAGGTATGAATTCTTTTTTTGCTTTATATTGTCATGTTGATGACTCTATTCATTTCGAAGAAGCAATTAAGGATAGGAAATGGATAGAAGCTATGGATGAGGAGATCAATGCCATAGAAAGAAACAAGACATGGGATTTGGTTGAATTACCAAAAGGAAAAGAAGTCATTGGAGTTAAATGGGTTTATAAGACCAAGAGTAATGATGAAGGCAAAATAGAAAGACACAAGGCAAGACTTGTTGTCAAAGGATATAAGCAACAGTATGGGAGAGACTATGAGGAAACTTTCGTACCGGTTGCAAGAATGGAAACCGTGAGAGCAGTGTTGTCCATAGCAGCACAAAACAAGTGGAAAGTTTACCAAATGGACGTGAAATCAGCATTCCTAAACGGAGTGTTAATGGAAGAGGTTTATATTGAACAACCTCCAGGCTATGAAAAGAAAGGCCAAGAGCACAAAGTGTGCAGATTGAAGAAAACTCTTTATGGGCTGAAGCAAGCACCAAGAGCGTGGTACAGTAGGATAGATTCCTATCTACTAGAAAATGGATTTGAAAAGTGTGAGGGAGAACCCACCCTCTACATCAAATAAAAGGATGGTAAAATTCTAATTGTTGTGTTATATGTTGATGATGTTATTTTCACAGGTAATGATGATTATCTTATTGAGAATTTCAAAACAGTCATGAAAGAGGAATTTGAAATGACTGACATGGGTTCGCTGAGATACTTCTTAGGAATAGAAGTAGAACAAAATGGAAATCGGATTTTTATCTCACAAGCGAAATATGTTGATGAAGTATTGGAAAGATTTAATATGCAGGAGAGCAAAGCAGTAATCACTCCCACAGTGATGGGATTAAAACTCAGTAAAGAGGACAACAATAAGGATTTTGATCCTAGTTTGTACAAGAGCATAGTTGGCAGCCTCATGTATTTAACTGCAACTAGGCTGGATATAATGCATGTTGTTAGTTTGATTTCCAAATTCATGGAGAGGCCAAAAGAAGCACATTGGCAGGCAACAGAAACGATTCTAAGGTATGTTAAAGGTACTAAAAGGTTTGGCATTTTATATACTACTTCAGAATGTTCAGATTTAATTGGATACACTGATAGTGATTGGGCTGGAAGTGTAGATAATCGGAAAAGCACATCCGGTTATGTTTTCACATGGGTTCAGGAGCTATTTCATGGGCTTCTAAAAAACAGCCTATTGTAGCGTTGCCTACGGCAGAGGCAGAATATGTGGCAGCTACAGCAACAACATGTCAAGCATTTTGGATGAGAAGGATGTTAAGAAGTTTATGCCAAGAACAAACAAAAGGAACTGTGATTTTTTGTGACAATAGCTTAGCTATTGCATTATCCAAGAATTATGTGTTTCATAAGAGAACGAAACACATTGACACAAGGTTTCATTGCATCATGGAATTGGTGAACAATGGAGAAATTGTCTTAAAACATTGCAGGACTCAGGAGCAGGTTACAGACATTCTGACCAAGCCATTCGGGCAGAAAAGCTTTGAATTTTTTAGGAAATGTCTGGGTATGACTGATAACCCAGCAGTTGAAATTAAAGGGGAGTGTTGAAATAATAATTTCACCTGCGCAATTAATTCCGCAAAACCACCTGTTTTATCGCACTGCCTTTCACCGAGCAGCGGTATTATCTGGAAGGGCAATGATACAGTACGCCAGCTGACGCGTGTCCACAAGCTTTTTTGAAAACCACTTTTTTCTCGGAACATAAATCTCATTTGGTTTGTCTGTGCGTCAGTCGTTCGATTGAGATGAAGGTTGTCCAGTGTCGATTGAAGCCAAAAGCTGCGTACAGGCCTGCACATGGAGTTGACATGAAGTTTTGGGATTGACTGTCGGTTTGCCAGTAAAATAATTAAAGCAATTTATTTCGGTTCGTATAATGTAGGTAAAAATTTTAATTTTAATGTTTTATATTTTTCATGGGAGTATGGGTGTAGTTTTTGTTTTTACGGCAGAAGTAAAAAAACATATGTCATGTTCTGTGTGTTTTATTGTATATGCAATGAACTTGCAATGCAAAGTGAAGCTCGCCGCAGCGAAGGAGAATTCTTTTGGCAGGTTGATTGAAATGAAACACATGCAACAACATGTATGTTTGGTTGTTCATTGAGTGAAATGTAATTTTTTTTTTATGCAATGCAAGGGAAGCACGCGCGTGAGTGAAGTTACATAGCAGTGTAAGAAAATTGGTATGCAGAGAAAGTTTTTTTTGTTTGTTGATTAATATGAAATGTAATACTCTGCCGCAAATGTAAAAGAGATTTTTATAGTAGTAAATGTAAGTTTTATTTTTACACACAGTAGTGTAAAAATTTGGAGCTAAAACATAGTAAATTTTTAGGAGAAGACAGAGTAAATGTTTTTTTTGTATGGAACTGGAAGTTCTTGGTGAATCCCTTTGTTAAGAGGAAGACCCTTTTGTAACAGGTTGTTTTATTAATGAATACATAGTGTTTCCATGTGTGTTGAAAACTCTGTCTGCTCAAGAAAAAATTTAGCTTCCCTGTGTTAAGATCCTGAGGAACAGAACATTGTTCTATGTTCAGTAGTTGTTTGGAATCATCAGAAATTCCCAACAATTTGAAGTGAGAAACTTCTAACCTCAGGGAAAAGAGTGGACACATCCCATTTCGTTCTTCTACTTCATTTTAATCCGTAGCGTGAGGAAGATCGTTCCATTTAGAAATTAGGGATAGCCCCGAGGGTCGAGTCAGTGTATACGATGATTATTATATATATTCTAAATTAGAAAAAGAAAAGGGTAGACACATTTCCAAGTCATTTCCAATTTGTGATTTCTGATTTGAAGTCTACAATGATTATTAATATATATTCTGGTTTAGAAAAAACAAAGTAAACACATTTTAAGTCATTTCCAATTTTTTATTTTTGAAAAATTATTCTCTGTGCCCATCCTTTTGTCTTTCTCTTTTAAAAAGGAATTATAATATACAAAGGGATTTAATGCAACGGATTTGGAAAACTTATTCCATTTTCTTGTTAAATGAAATTTCTGGCCATGTTTTTGCCTTTTTTTTTCAAATAAGAACATGGTATAAAATTATATTGTGGTTAAGAGTTATTTCGTTATTTTTATTTTTAATTACATTTAATATAAAGAATTAAAATTAATGTAAAATTTTATTTAAAGTTTTTTATTTATTTTTAAACAAGGAGCATGGTTTAAAGTTGTATTTAGATTAATGAGATATTTCGTTATTTTTAATTATGTTCAAAATAAGGAATACAGAATGATAATTAATGGATATATTTCATGAATCAGTATAATAATTATGTTATATCTTTTAATATTTTATTTAGAAATAAATATTCAATTGGGATTATCTTACATGCTTCACTAGAACTATTATTATTGTTATTTTGATGAATAATGTTGTAATGACTTGATTTTGAAAAAGCACCTTTGAGCTAATATAGTTGTGGATTATATCTTGGAAGCTCATAGACAACCAATTTCTACTCTCTTTTTTTAATGTCTTATTATAAATAATCAATAAATAATTTACTTAGTATTTAAGGAAACTAAGATATGAATTAAAGTAAGTAAAGGTGTACTTTTACTTATATTAGATATGGACACCTCTCTCTCTCTCACACACACACAGAGATAAAAATCAGACTTGAATTGCAAAAGAAGGAGTTGCAGTTCGCAGGTGAGTACTACACCTGGAGACTGCACTCAAAACAAAGAAAACTCTCTCCATACACTCTACATACATAAAATGAGTAATTACATCATTAAGTACATTACTAGAGATCGGGAAGTTGCAACCAAACTCCTAAACTCTAGGAACAAATCCTAAACTAAGGAGATACATTACAACTTGTGTAACCATTTCTCCATTAATACAAAATAATATTAATTATTTTCAACTCCCCCCCTTAATGGAGAAAGGATTATCCTGAACTCCTAGCATCCCTCTAAACAATTCAAATATTACACACCCAAGAGGCTTAGTAAAAATATCATCCATGTTATCACAAGTTTTACAATATTCAATACATATCTCTTTTGACTGTTGTTTCTCTCGAACAAAATGAGCCCATACCTCCAATCCCAAGCAATAATGAAGATTTCCGAGATCTTTCATCTCAAACACTTGTGACATCTACTGTTTGATTTATTTGATCAGATTGTTAGCATTCCCTATTATGATCATATCATCTACATACAAAAAAATCAAAATAATTTGCCTCCATTTATTAAACTTGGTATACAGATTTGGATCATTCAAGCTCCTATGAAAGCCATGCTGTACAAAAAATGAGTCATTTGTCTCATACCACGAATTGGGTACCTGTTTTAAACCATAAAGTGCCTTTTTCAATTTACACACAAGATGTTCCTGCCCCTTTATCACAAAACCTTCAGGCTATACTAAATAAATTTCTTCCTTCAAGTTACCATTCAGAAATGCAGACTTAACATCTAGCTGGTGTAGCTGCCATTTGTGTTTTGTTGCTAAGGAAATTAGCATTCTAATGGTGTTTAATTTTATTACAGGAGCAAAGGTGTCATCGAAATCTATTCCCTCTTGCTGTGAGTAAGCCTTTGCTACCAGTCTAGCTTTAAGTTTCTCTATACTCCCATCTGCATTTATTTTTGGTTTATACAACCATTTGCATCCTATGGGGGTTTTACCTTCATGCAATTCAACCAAATCCCAAGTATGGTTTCTGTTTATTGATTCTATTTCCTCGTACATTGCAACCCTCCATGCATCAAATTTACTTGCTTCCTCATAATTTGCAGGTTCTACAATGTTTAAAATCTTTGACATTAATGCATAGTCTTTCAATTTAGAAGGTAATCGAGTCTTCCTACTTGATCTCCTTGGTAGGGGACTTACCTCAAATCTGTCTATTTCAGCTTTTTCTGAGCTTATATAATTGATTACATTGCCTGTTACTTCTTCTTCTTGTTTCTACTCCTTCTCTTCATTTTCCTCACTGTTTTCTTCCATTAGCAATGGAATGTGCCAATCACTATTAGAGTCATCCTTTTTTTCTTCAACCTGTTCTAACTCTAACATTGTAAATTCCCCTGGATTCCCAAGATTGAAAGGACCAACATGTTCGTCCTCCATAAGTCCCATAAGGCCTTCAACCAGATCAGAAACGAACTGGAAACTCTATGTCTGTTTCCCATCTCCATAGACTGTCAAAGGCTCCTTGCGCAAAGCCTGAGCAACAAAATTACTTACAACCCGACCATCATCAAGGCACATTCGCGGACCGTATGTATTGAAAATTTGAGCAATCCGAACCTCAACATTTGCTCCCCTGTGATAATCCATAGTCAGAGTTTCGGCTGTTCTCTTACCCTCATCATAGCAACTGTGGACTCCGATGGGATTAAAATTGCCCCAGTAAGCTTCATTTTGAGGATGTTCAAGAGGATCTCCATAAACCTCACTAGTACTTGTAAGCAAAAAACGTGCCCCAACACACTTGGCAAGTCCGAGCATGTTCAAGGTTCCCACAACATTAATTTTGATAGTCTTCACAGGATTGTGTTTGTAATACACAGGGGAAGTGGGGCAAGCCAAATGGTAGATCTGATCAACCTCCAACAATAAGGGTTCCACAACATCATGCCTTATCAGTTCAAACCTTGGATTGCCAAAATGATGCAAACCATTCTCCTTCCTTCCTGTGAAGAAATTGTCGACAACAATAACACTGTCGCCTCTTGCCATGAGCCTGTTAACTAGATGACTGCCAACAAAGCTAGCTCCACCTGTCACGACAACTCGCAGGGACTTTCTCTTCAAACGTAGGAGCACTTTAGCCCCCAAATTCACCATCGAACCCGAATGATACTGAGCAAACTGAGAAACAAGAGTCTCATAAACAACCCGATGAGGTTTGTCGGGCACAAACCTTCCATTTTCATTAACATTAGAAGCCCAAAAACCAGGCTTAAGGATAAAGAAATTCGATGCGATGGCGATTCCTATCAAAATAAACAGTAGTCGCTGCTCCCTGAGCAAATAATCTACTGACCTGATAATAGACCATGACTTTTCTGGCTTAGGAGAGTACTCATCACTATTATTCATATTGATAAAATTTCTGATCCTCTGATGAATAAGTCTTCAATGAGCCACCACCGGGAAAGTCCAATCTACTGCCACCAAACAGATCGGGAACTCTAATGCGCCACCACCAGGCAAATCCGATCTGCTACCACTGAACAGAGCAGGAACTCCAATGCGCCATCACCAGGCAGATCCGATCTGCTACCACCGAACAGATTAGGAACTCCAATGCGCCACCACCAGTCAAATCTGATCTGCTGCCACCGAACAGATTAGGAACTCCAATGCGCCACCACCTGGCAAATCCGATCTTCTGCCACCGAACAAATCAAGAACTTTCAAAGTGCCACCACCGGGCAAGGTCGATCTGCTAAAAAAAATTGCAGATCTTCCAAAGAGAAAGAGGCTGGCGCTTCTCGACGGCGAAAGACCCACGCCAAAAACAAGATCGTCGACTCTTTCGAATGTGGCACAATTAAGGCTTGCTTTTCCGCGCCAATAGCAGTTTCTGGCGCGTTGGTGCGATTATCACCCTCAAAACCGTGCCAAATGGCGCGACTGTTCCTTAATAAACTGCGCCAACCCTTTGTTCTGCTAAAAAATGGCGCGACTGTTAGTGACGAAACCACGCCAACCCTTTCTTTCGCTCAGAGATGATCAATCATCTGAGACCTGTGCTACAAGTGTTACTGTAGTCCACTTGCTTCTACGAATGCTTCTATATACTCCACCGCTACTACAGTTCTGTAATCAATGATGCATCTTAAAAAAAATTAAGACTGTCCCTACTCTGTGCTCTGATACCAAGATAAAAATCAGACTTGAATTGAAAAAGGAGTTATAGCTCACAGGTGAGTACTACACCTGGAGACTGCACCCAAAACAAAGAGAACTCTCTCCATACACTCTACATACATCAAATGAGTAATTACATCATTAAGTACATTACTAGAGATCAGGAAGTTGCAACCAAACTCCTAAACTCTAGGAAAAAATCCTAAATTAAGGAGATACGTTACAACTTGTGTAACCATTTCTCCATTAATACAAAATAATTTTTATTATTTTTCAACTCACAGTATCTATATAGATATATATATATTTAAATCATAAACTAAGGAGATACGTTCAACTTGTGTTAACCATTTCTCCATTAGATACAAAATAATTTTATTATTTCAACTCACAGATATATATTTTTTGTATATATATAAGTTTTTTTCTTTTTTTTTTATGAGAAATCATTATTTTGACAAATGGAATGGTATGTTTTATTATTTTCTTATAATTTTTGTTATTATATAAATTACGAATTAAAATAAATGTAATGATAATGTTTTTAGAAAATTTATAATATTATATTTTGTAAAATCGGATGGATTTTATATTTTACATCTAAATTAATAAAATTTCATCGTATGTTGTTTCACATATTAAATGTTTTTCATATTTTTTATATTTTAAAATATCTATAAAACAAATCTATATTAAATATGGAATGTCGAAAATTGTACACATATATATTAATTTTTCCATAATCATATGGATTTTGAATTCTTTTTAAATGATATTTTTTAAGAAGAAAGTATAAGATACTTGTTTGTATCGCTGCAATATTTCCATTTAAATGAGGAATAAGTACGTAAAAATTGTGGACAAGGAATACAATTGTGAGGCTAATTTTACAAAGAAAATTGATTGTTTTTTATTTTTAAAATAATAAAATTAGAAAAAAACCAAACCTTATATGTAAAGAATTGGTGCAACATTTAAAACTATTAACATAATGAAAATTTATATTTTTTACCATGTAGAGCTCACTATGAAGTAAGTCAAAATATAGTCTCTCAAGGTAACTATCTAGTAGCTCAAAACATAATTTTTGGTTAAATTTATAAGGGAAACATTCATCATTGGATTTTTACATTAACCATTTTATGGCAAGAAACATAAAATATGAATTAGTATCTCTTTTACAAATTACAAATTTGTTATTTATATAAACACATATATGTATGCTTGCAATTTCACCAATTATGAATATTTGTAACACGTTTTATTAGTTCAATTATGAATATTTGTAACATGTTTTATTAGTTTGTCTAGACAAAACATATTGAAGAAAAACATGTTGATTATGTTTTATACATTCATAACATTAAAGGGGCTGACCTCCAAGCCCACTTAGACCCCGCCCTCTAACATCAAGTTGGGACTAGTGCCAAGGAGAATAGAGGGATTAGAATACCATTAAGAAATTTGTTATTGTTGATTGGGAGAGCCCCCTAGGCATCGTTGTTGAAGGACCAAAGTTCTAAGGCACCTCCTAGTGGTTCAAGATTCCTCATAAGCACCTGAGTGATTCTTCCCAAATCAAATAGGTTCATCAACCAGAAGCTTCCAGTGGTTTCTTCAGCCTCATAGGCAGATCTTTCTCTCAAAAACTAATCACTAGCAAGCCTCCTCGGAGGCATTTCACTATGCAAAGAACTTCATCTCACTTTCAAGAGAAGAGATCCCATTAGCAACAAGGTTCAATACTATTGTCAAAATGTCTATGGGTATATGTAAGATATGTTCATATATAGAACCTATGCATGTACAAAGATGTGCATATACAGAAGTCACATAAATTTTCTATATGTGCATCTTATGTATTGCATATCTTCCATATATGCACAACTTTTGTATATGTGCATATCTTTTGTATATGCACCTATACGGAAGAGTCACATATATATGGAATATATGTGCATATAGAGAAGAAACACATATATGGAAGACATGTGCATATTATATGGAAATTGTGCATATATAGAAGACATACACATATACGAAAGATGTGCATATGCAACTCATATCTTTTGTATATGCATATATCTTTTGTATATGTGCATATCTTCTGTATATACGCAACTTGTGTATATGCACATATCTTCCATATATGTACATATTTACCATACATGCACATATACAGAAGATATGTAGATATACAAAAGTTGCACATATATAGAATTTGTGCGTATATGGACATCCACATATCTCCCATGCATGTGCAACTTTTGTATATACACATATTTTCCATATATGCATATACAACAACCACCATATGCACTTATATTTAATGTCCATACTAAAGAAGTGTATATACGGAAGAAGCACATATACGGAAGACATGCACGTATACGGAAGTTGTGCATATATGCAAGACATGCACATATACGGACTATGTGCATATATAGGGGCTAGAGTTATGCACAGCTTTTGTATATGCACATATCTTCAGTATATGCACAACTTTCGTATATGCGCATATCTTCCATAAATGCGCTTCTCTTCCATATATGCACAACTTTTGTATATGTACATATATTCTTTATATACGCAACTTTTATGCATGTGTACAAGATGTGCATTTATGGAAGTCACATAAATTTTATATATGTGCAGCTTTTGTATCGCATATCTTCCATATATGGATAAATTTTTATATGTGCATATCTTCTCCAAATGCACCTATACAAAAGAAACTCATATACCGAAAAAATGTGCATATACAGAAGAAACACATATATGGAAGACATGTGCATATTATACGGAAGTTGTGCATATATAGAAGGCATGCACATAGACGGAAGATGCGCATATACAACTCATATCCTCCATGTATGCGTATATCTTCCATATATGGGCATATATTCCATATATACATGTAACTTTCGTATATGCATATATATGGAAGCTGCGCATATACAAAAGTCCGGATATGAATGTTGATTGGTTAAATTATTAAATGTGTGATTTAAGGGGATATCTGTCCATGGTTTGATATTATATTGGTTTTATTTGATTGGTACATGTTGGCTGTGAGGGAGACACCAGTCTTTGCCTCGGATTCCGTCCTCCCACCTTGTGTTATGTTATGGAACCCTAATTGCTCTATCTATTTCATCATTTCCACCTTTTCTTGTTCACGTTGTGCTTTGGCATTCACTTGGGTCTTTGTAAGGGTTTTTGTGGCATTCTTGTTTGTGCTTTCGACCTCCGCTTGGCTCAATTAACTGGGGTATGTTTATACTCTTCAACCACAACCCTGTTCTGCTAGCTCGGTTCTGATGGTGTAATGGCACTGTCTGTATCCTTCTATCCATCAATTAGCTCGAGGGTTTCGAGACTCAGTTCTCTATCATCTCCAAATGGGTTCCTCTACCTTGAAGGTTTTGTGGGTGTTATCAATGGTTGCTATCTCTTGAGTGCATTTGTTCCTATGTTATTTTCTTCTCTCGCCATATTTTCTCCACTGTTTAATTGGTTAATTGATTATGGTGTTTCAGGTCGTAGCCACCAAGTGACCCGGCACTCGACCTCAACTCGTCGGCTACACAATGGTAAGTTCTCTTTCTCTATTTTAGTTCTTCAGTTGGTTTTTCTGCTTGTGCTAAGGGACTTTCTCCTTTATGAGTAGGGTTGCCTTGCTGGTTGGTGACCTTTCTAATCCTTTCTCGGGCTCAACATTGCTCCTTTGGTAAGCATAGGCTTACAAACCCTCGCTTTTCCTATCTCCGTTTCATGGTTTAAATTCTTATAGTTTTAACATCTGTATGTTGTCCTTTCAAGTGATTATTGGGCGCTCTAGGTGTTGAATCCATTCTTGCTACTGTTGGCCCAAATGGGTGGGATCTTTTCTTGTAGTCGCTTATCAGTAGTCTAGGGTTTTAAGGGTGTGAGCTTCGGCTCCCTTGTCAGTCGTTTCTGTATTGACTTTTCCGTCAGTTGTATTGTATGGGTGCTCTCTGTCTGTAAACGATTGGACTTGTATGTGGTTGTGGCTCTTAACTTGCCAGTCAGGGTTTTTAAGTCACGGTTCAGTTTTGGCATTTACAATTTGTATGTATGGTTTCTATGCTGGGGTTTCGAACCCGATTCCTTTGTTGAACATAGAATGTATTTTGTTCTATCTTTGGGCTATAAATGCTTGGGACATTTTGTGTATTGGCTTGAACATGATTGAAAAGGAAAGAAAAATAATGTATACAGTTTTATATGGTACCTGTAGGTTTGCGTAGCCTCTTCGCTGTGAATTTAGTCAAGGATGCTTTGAAACCCTCCTTCGATAACTGTAGTTTTCTTTTCAAATGCTTTGTGTAATTTTAAGAATTGTATTTATTTGCTACAAGTTTGCATTTGGTTCTCCAATTGGTTTGCTCATCCTTATGTTCAGTGCTGGTGCTTTCACGAGACCTCGTTTGCTTTTTGGTTCTGATATTGCCACTGTATGTTAAAAAAAATTCACTCGGCTATTTCTTTGTTGTTGTTAGGAGCACACTCAATTTATTTTTTAAACAGAAATTCATTTAACTCAAATGCTGCAATGGATTCAAATGTTCACAGAAAATTTTAATATTTCTATTCTTCTTCGGTTATGATGGAAAATCAATCCTACAATGTTTCATGTTTTTGCTTTTAGTAAGATCTGTTGAAGAGTTTCAGAAACTGTGAATCAGTCACACGTAGTTACATTGAATAACTGTTGATTCCCTTCAATCTAAATTATGTGGTTAATTTAAAACAGTAACTAAAAAGAAATTAAAATGAAAGTAGAAAATATCTTGATGTTAAGTCCTAAATGCTAGAAACTAAGGAAAATTAAAAGACTCGGGTACAACGACCTGTAAACCTGTCAACTTGTGAGGCAAACATTTTCGTTTTGTTCACCCTAAGCTAGATGCTCCTCTGTCAGGCTCTCGGGATAACAAAAATTCATGGCTCTGTTCCATGAGCTCCTCGACAGAATATCTTGCATGCTGTATTTGTGTCGCGTCAAGCCACGAACTGTCCTCAGTGGGATTGTTCTTCCACTTGACAAGGTACTGAAGGTACTCTTTTCTGCGATTCCACTTGGCCACCTGCGTGTCGAGAATTCTCTCGATCTCAAGGGGCTGAGCCGAAGGCATTTGCCTCATCCAAGAACTGCTTTCCGTCTGGGTGTCCCGTTCTGGTTGTGTCAAACTGTCGTCTTCAGGACTGGCAGTGTATGGAAACAGATCTACCATGTTGAAGATAGGCGATATGCCTATTCCTGGGGGCAGCTATAATTCATAGGAATAGCTGCCCCAAGAATAGGCATATCACCTATCTTCAACGTGGCAGATTTGTTTCCATACACTGCCAGTCCTGAAGACGACAATTCGACACGGCCAAAACCGGATGCCCAGACGAAAAGCGATTCTTGGATGAGGCAAATGATTTCGGCTCAGCCCCTTGAGATCAAGAGAATTCTCGACACGTAGGTAGCCAAGTGGACTCACAGAAAAGAGTACCTTCAGTACCTTGTCAAGTGGAAGAACCATCCCATTTAGGACAGTTCGTGTCTTGACGCGACACAGTTACAGCGTGCACGATATTCTATCGAGGAGCTCATGGAACGTAGCCATTAATTTTTGTTTTCTCGAGAGCCTAATGTAGGAGCATCCAGCTTAGGGTGAACAATACGAAAGTGTTTGCCTCACAGGTTGACAGGTTTATAGGTCATTGTACCTAAGTCTTTTAATTTTCCTTAATTTCTAGCATTTAGGACTTAACAGCGAGATATTTTTTACTTTCATTTTAATTTCTTTTTATTTACTGTTTTAAATTAACTACAGAATGTAGATTGAAGGGAATCAACAGTTATTCAATGTAACTACATTTGACAGATTGACAGTTTCTGAAACTCTTCAACAGATCTTACTAAAAGCAAAAACATGAAACATTGTAGGATTGATTTTCCATCATAACCGAAGAAGAATAGAAATATTAAAATTTTCTGTGAACATCTGAATCCATTGCAGCATTTGAGTTAAATGAATTTCTGTTTAAAAAATAAATTGAGTGTGCTCCTAACAACAACAAAGAAATAGCTGAGTGATTTTTTTTTAATAGACAGTGGCAATATCAGAACCAGAAAGCAAACGAGGTCTCGAGAAGCACCAACACCGAACAGAAGGACGAACAAACCAGTTGGAGAACAGAATGCAAACTTGCAGCAAATAAATGCAATTCTTAAAATTACACAAAGCATTTGAAATGGAAACTACAGCTATCGAAGGAGGGTTTCAAATCATCCTTGACTACATTCACAACAAAGAGGCTATGCAAACCTACGAGTACCATATAAAACTGTGTACATTATTTTTCTTTCCTTTTCAATCATGTTCAAGCCAATACACAAAATGTCCCAAGCATTTACAGCTCAAAGATAGAACAAAATACATTGTATGTTCAACAGAGGAATCGAGTTCGAAACCTTAGCATAGAAACCCTACATACAAATTGTAAATGCCAAAATTGAACCGTGACTTAAAAACCCTGGCTGGCAAGTTAAGAGCCACGACCACATACAAGTCTAATCATTTACAGGAAAAGAGCACCCACACAATACAACTGATGGAAAAGTCGATACAGAAACAACTGACAGGGGAGCCGAAGCTCACACCCTTAAAACCCTAGACTACTGATAAGCTACTACAGGAAAAGATCCTACTTGTTTGGGCCAGCAGTAGCAAGAACTGGAGTCAACACCTAGAGCGCTCGACAATCACCTGAAAGGACAACATACAGGTGTTAAAACTGTAAGAAGTTAAACCTTGAAACAGAGATAGGAAAAGCAAGGGTTTGTAAGCCTTTGCTTACCAAAGGAGCAATGTTGAGCCTGATGAAGGATTCAAAAGGTCACCAACCAGCAAGGGAACCCTACTCACAAAGGAGAAAGTCCCTTAGCACAAACAGAAAAACCAATTGAAGAACTAAAACAGAGAAAGAGGACTTACCATTGTGTAGCCGACGAGTTGAGGTCGAATGCCAGGTCACCTGGTGGTTGTGACCTGAAACACCATAATCAATTAACCAATTAAACAACGGAGCAAATACGGCGAGAGAAGAAAACAACAGAGGAGCAAATGCATTAGGAGATAGCAACCATTGATAACACCCACAAAACCTTCAAGGTAGAGGAACCCATTTGTAGATGACAAAGAACTAAATCTCGAAACCCTCGAGCTAATTGAAGGATAGAAGGATACAGACAACGCCATTACACCATCAGAACCCAGCTAGTAGAACAAGGCTGTGTTTGAAGAGTATAAACATAGCCCAATTAATTGAGCCCAACGGAGGTCGAAAGCACAAACAAGAATGCCACAAAACCCTTGCAGAGACCCAAGTGAACACCAAAGCATAGAGCGAAAAAGAAAAGGCGGAAATGATGGAATAAACAAAGCAATTAGGGTTCCATAACATAACACAAGGTAGGAGGATGGAATTCGAGGCAAAGACAGGTGTGTCCCTGACAACCAACACATACCAATCAAATAAAACCAATATAATATCAAACCATCGATGGACATCCTCTTAAATCACACATTTAATAATTTAATCAATCAACATTCATATCCAGACTTCTGTATATGTGCAACTTCCATATATATGCATATACGGAAGTTGTGCATATATGGAATATATGCCCATATATAGAAGATATAAGCATACATGGAAGATATGAGTTGTATTTGCACATCTTCCATCTATGTGCATGCCTTCTATATATGCACAACTTCCGTATAATATGCGCATGTCTTCCATATATGTGTTTCTTCTTTATATGCACATATTTTTCGTATATGAGTTTCTTTTGTATAGGTGCATATAGAGAAGATATGCACATTTACGAAAGATATACACATATACGAAAGTTGTGCATATACTGAAGAAATATGCATATATGGAAGCTGTGCATAACTCTAGCCCCTATATATGCACATAATCCATATATGTGCATGTCTTCCATATATGCACAACTTTTGTATATGCGCATGTCTTCTGTATATGTGCTTCTTTTGTATATACACTTCTTTAGTATGGGCACTGAAGATATGTGCATATGGTGGTTGTTGTATATGCATATATGGAGAATATGTGTATATACAGAAAATGCACATGCATAGGAGATATGTGCATGTCCATATATGCACAAATTATATATATGCGCAACTTCTGTATATCTGCATATCTTCTGTATATGTGCATATATGGTAAATATGCACATATATAGAAGATATGTGCATATACACAAGTTGCATATATACAGAAGATATGCACATATACTGAAGATATATGCATATACAAAATATATGAGTTGCATATGCATATCTTTCGTATATGTGTATGTCTTCTATATATGCACAATTTCCATATAATATGCACATGTCTTCCATATATGTGTTTCTTCTCTATATGCACATATATTCCATATATATGTGCCTCTTCCGTATAGGTGGATATACAAAAGATATGCACATATACAAAAGTTGTGCATATATGGAAGATATGCAATACATAAGATGCACATATAGAAAATTTATGTGACTTCTGTATATGCACATCTTTGTACATGCAAAAGTTCTATATATGAACATATCTTACATATACCCATAGACATTTTGACAATAGTATTGAAGCTTGTTGCTAATGGGATCTCTTCTCTTGAAAGTGAGATGAAGTTCTTTGCATAGTGAAATGCCTCTTAGGAGGCTTGCGAGTGATTAGTTTTTTAGAGCAAGATCTGCCTATGAGGCTAAAAAAACCACTGGAAGCTTCTGGTTGATGAACCTATTTGATCTAGGAAGAATCACTCAGGCGCCTATGAGGAATCTTGAACCACTAGGAGGTGCCTTAGAACTTTGGTCCTTCAACAACGATGCCTAGGCGACTCTCCCAATCAAGAATAACAAATTTCTTAATGGTATTCTAATCCCTCTATTCTCCTTGGCACTAGTCCCACCTTGATGTTAAAGGTTGGGGTCTAGGCGGGCTTGGAGGTCGGCCCCTTTAATGTTATGAATGTATAAAACATAATCAACATGTTTTTCTTCAATATGTTTTGTCTAGACAAACTAATACAACATGTTACAAATATTCATAATTGAACTAATACAACATGTTACAAATATTCATAATTGGTGAAATTGCAAGAATACATATATGTGTTTATATAAATAACAAATTTGTAATTTGTAAAAGAGATATTAATTTATATTTTATTTTTCTTGTCATAAAATTATTAATGTAAAAATCCAATGATGAATGTTTCCCTTATAAATTTAACCAAAAATTATGTTTTGAGCTACTAGATAGTTACCTTGAGAGATTATATTTTGACTTACTTCATAGTGAGCTCTACATGGTAAAAAATATAAATTTTCATTATGTCAATAGTTTTAAATGTTGCACCAATTCTTTACATATAAGGTTTGGTTTTTTCTAATTTTATTATTTTAAAAATAAAAAACAATCAATTTTCTTTATGAAATTAGCCTCACAATTGTATTCCTTGTCCACAATTTTTACGTATTTATTCCTCATTTAAATGGAAATATTGCAGCAATACAAACAATTATCTTATACTTTCTTCTTAAAAAATATCATTTAAAAAGAATTCAAAATCCATAGAAAAATTAATATATATGTGTACAATTTTCTACATTCCATATTTAATATAGATTTGTTTTATAGATATTTTAAAATATAAAAAATATGAAAAACATTTAATATGTGAAACAACATACCATGAAATTTTATTAATTTAGATGTAAAATATAAAATCCATTCGATTTTACAAAATATAATATTATAAATTTTCTAAAACCATGATCATTACATTTATTTTAATTCGTAATTTATATAATAATAAAATTTATAAAGAAATATAATAAACATAACCATTCCATTTGTCAAAATAAATGCATTTCTCAATTAAAAAAAGAAAAAGAAACTCATATATGTGTGTGTGTGTGGGTGTGTGTGAGCGTGTGAGGGAGGTGTCCATATCTAATATAAGTAAATCTACACCTTTACTTACTTTTATTCATAACTTAGTTGCCTTAAATATTAAGCAAATTATTTATTGATTATTTATAATAAGACATTAAAAAAAGAGAGTAGAAAGTGGTTGTTATGAGCTTCCAAGAAATAATCCACAACTATATTACCTCAAGGATGCTTTTTCAAAATCAAGTCATTACAACAATATTCATCAAAATAACAATAATAAGAGTTCATGTAAAATAATCTCAATTGAATATTTATTTCTAAATAAAATATTAAAAGATATAACATAATTATTATAGGGATTCAGGAAATATATCCATTAATTATCATTCTTTATTCCTTATTTGAAACATAATTAAAAATAACGAAATATCTCATTAATATAAATACAACTTTAAACCATGCTACTTATTTAAAAATAAATAAAAAACTTTAAATAAAATTTTACATTAATTTTAATTCTTTAAATGTAATTAAAAATAAAAATAACGAAATAACTCTTAACCTCTATATAATTTTATAGCATGTTCTCATCTGGGAAAAAAAGGGAAAAACATGGCCAGAAATTTCAATTAACAAGAAAATAGAATAACTTAATTTTATACCATGCATTTATTTGAAAAAAGGAAAGGAATAACATGGCCAGGAATTTCATTTAACAAAAAAACGAAATAAGTTTTCCAAATCCGTTGCATTAAATCCATTTGTATATGATAATTCTTTTTTAAAGAGAAAGACAAAAGGTTGGGCACAGAGAATAATTTTTCAATAATCACAAATTGAAAATGACTTAAAATGTGTTTACACTTTGTTTTTTCTAAATCAGAATATATATTAATAATCATTATAAACTTCAAATCAGAAATCACACTGTTAGATGCTAACTTCAAATTAAAAGGCTTCTTATTGGTGTAGGAATAACATGGCCAGGAATTTCATTTAACAAGAAAACGAAATAAGTTTTCCAAATCCGTTGCATTAAATCCATTTGTATATTATAATTCTTTTTTAAAAGAGAAAGACAAAAGGTTGGGCACAAAGAATAATTTTTCAATAATCACAAATTGAAAATGACTTAAAATGTGTTTACACTTTGTTTTTTCTAAATCAGAATATATATTAATAATCATTATAAACTTCAAATCAGAAATCACACTATTAGATGCTAACTTCAAATTAAAAGGCTTCTTATTGGTGTGGGTATCGACAAAGTAATCCAACAGATCATGGTTTGCATAGACATTGCAGTTCGCTGCAGGAAAGAATTGGTGTCTCTAAAAATGTCGTAACGAAAATAAAGCCTATAGTTAAGCAGATCTAGAGACTTCAAATTAAAAGGCTTCTTAACTTTATTGGTGTGGGTATCGACAAAGTAATCCAACAGATCATGGATCGCATAGACATTGCAGTTCGCTGCAGGAAAGAATTGGTGATGAAAATGAAAAATTGGGGGATGCCCAAAATCCCAAATTCTTTAAAATTCTTCAATCCTAGCCTGTGGTTTATGGAAGCGTTTTAACTTTTAAAACCTGAATCTTCATTCTGCAGCTATGTATTGCTAATAAGAGGAGAACATACGCATGCATGTATTCAATCAGGAATATGAGAACATATAAAGAACATGCATTTCGCTACCAGTGATTTTATAAACCCCACACAGCGATTTAATGAACACAAGAATTCAAATTACTGTTCCGCTGTCTATAAAATCAGAAAAAGGAACCCACGATTCTGCCAATTCACAATTAAAATCTCGGTGCGTTGACAATCGGCAGCAAAAACTCACAGCAAAACAATGGTCCACATCCACGATGCTGCCCCGGCTCGCACCTTATACAGTTATGAAATCAGAATTTCAATTGCAAATTCCGCTTCTATACGGACTGAATTTTAAGCAATAAGGGCGCAATCTCCGTTCACTTCACTTATAGGCATTCGCATCAATCTGAATTTAAATTATGTGAACAGAGTTTTAATTTGTCATGGAACCGTAAAGCTGAAAACCCTTCCAAACAATAGTTAACATACATAGCGTTGAACAGTAATGGACCAACATATTTAACAACTACACCATAATTCACATCGTCATCGATACAAGAAACAGGTTTAACTTCATTACTTAAAGACACACACGTATGGCGTATACAAATAATACTGAACCCAGGTTTATCTATTACACAAAACGTTTACAGGCTAAGGCGTTTCAGCCTTAGAGAAGAGCTCACACTCGACTACATTTTCACCCACAAATTCCTTCACAAAAATAAGATACCTCACACTCTATCACACTATACATTTATAAGATATATTGGAAGGATGGATCAGATCCTCTCCTAGTTTCTCTTACAATGAAAACTCTCCAAAAAGCTTGCATGGCTGTATCCATCTTATCTGCCTTAAATTATTCTCTTTAAATTCGTTTTTCTGCTTTAAAACAGGCTTTTCTCTATTCTGATCTTTTGGTCCACATTTGCTGGCTTTGTTGCTGGGTGCTCCTGCATCAGACTCCCGAGGCACAAAAATTTATGACCTCCTGGTCATATGGTTTCTGGTCTTCATAATATCAATTTTATCCACTCCATTCTTTCACTAGAACTCTGTGAGCTGCAACCAACCTCTGCAGTAACAGCCTCCTCTGTTACACGATACCTCACCAAGCCCTCCGCACTCGGTCTTTTGGCATCCTTCTCTAGGTTGCTGCAAATCTTCTCACCTTCCGCTGCCGCCATCTGCACAATAGCAAGACCATAAACTCTCCATCTTTAACACACTGTACCTCGTTCCGCAGAATCTTTTACTGCTCTGATACCACTTGATGCAGGGGTAACCTGCAATAACCAGGATCTTTCTTCACTCATGCATATAAGCTTAAAACTAGCCATAGGGCCTTACACAATATATAAAATTGAAAATCCACACAACAAGAATGCAACATAATATTCAGAAAAAAAAATAAAATATTTACCTTTAAGCTTTGCTGCCATCCTGCTCCAATTCTTGATTGGCTGCTTGCCCAGTCTTCTCCTTTCCGCCTGTACAC
Source organism: Pinus taeda (assembly GCA_000404065.3). Classification (NCBI taxonomy): domain Eukaryota; kingdom Viridiplantae; phylum Streptophyta; class Pinopsida; order Pinales; family Pinaceae; genus Pinus; species Pinus taeda. The sequence goes on along the minus strand of APFE030998013.1, from coordinate 17,509 downwards.
CATCCCACCAGAGCGCTGCATGGCCTACTAACTTCGTGACAGCAAACTTGACTTTCTTCTCCTCTTCCATTTCTTCATAATCGAAGAATTTCTCCATACTGTTAATCCAGTCAATCAGCTCTTCTGGATTTAGTCCTCCTTGATATACTGGTACTGACTGGTTCCATGCCATGGCTGTGGATTTCATCACTGACTGAAAAAGCTTCATCTCAGGAGGAATCTCTACCGCTTCCTCTTCAATAGCTTCAGCTTCAGGTTCACTCACGTCTCCATCATCTATCCTGGTTTTTGCAGGTCACCCCTGCATCAAGTGGTATCAGAGCCTAGCTCTGTTTTCATTGGAGAGTGATTGTTTTGTTTTGTTGAAGAATTGAAGCGTATTTTTGATTATCAGATCCGATATGCAGCATACACAAGTGAGTAGGTTAATTGCATGTGGTGATTTTTGCACTGATGAATTTTGACTTACAGGAATAGTGAAGAAATTTCAGCAAGAAGAAGGAGAAGTGAATGTGGCAGAACCTGAAGATTCAACAGAGGTTGACTAAAGTTGCAGATGGGAGAAGCCTACAGGAGCAGTAGAGGATGCTCAAAAGGTTCGAGCAGAGAACCAATGATTACCAAAAGGCCAGATCCGGAGGAAAGGATTGGTGAGGTAAGTGGCAGCAAGAGAGCTTGCTGTGGCAGAGGCTTCATGCAACGCATAGCTGAAAAACTTATGGCGATGGAGAAGGCTACTAAAAGTCATAAAGGAGACAGAGGAAGAGGTTCACAGAAATGCCACAAAGATGAGATGACTGTAGGAGTTCGAGAAAGAGAGATTGCAGAAATAAAGGCACAATTATAGGTACTGGAAAAACGGCTGCAAGACCAGGAAAAGCAGGAAGGAAAATGGATCTTTCCACTGAAGGGAAAGAGAGTGATCTGGCGACAATTGCAGAAGAGGTTGAGGCAAATACTGATTGCCTTGTTGAAAAAGGGACTTAGAGCTCTTGCGCCAGAGTTGGAGGTTAAAAATCCCACATGCAGATCTGATCAAAGGAAAGTGTTGAAGGAAGCAGTGAGGACTAAAAAGTCTTGTGGTTGTAAAGCTGATGAGTTTTGTATGGTTGCAGGTGCAAAGGAAGTTTCCATTGATGAAACAGAAGAGGACAAAATCATTGATGATTTCTTGAGTTATTGGCTAAATCCAGATCAGCTGGATAATGTAAAACCGTGTATTTTTGTAGCTGACAATTGTGATGTGATGACAGGTTTTAATGAGGAGGATGTGCCATCTTATGAAACTGTTACAGCACAAGAAGAAGTGCTTATGGATGCAGAAGAAGTGAATGAGTCTGAAGCGCAGATAAGGGAGGTAACAGTGGATACTGTTGAACATTTTGTGCAAGCTGAGAGTTTGCATGCAGGTGATGAGATGCTAACAACAGAAAGCTGGGATTGTGAAAGTATTGAAGATTGTACAGAAATCTTTTCAAAGGAAATGACAGGTTTATGGCAGGAGTTAAATGTTCTGGAGAAGAGACTAGAAGTACAGAGGATAAGAATTCAGAATATAAAGGCAGAGATGAATGAAAATAAAGAGGTTCCAGAATACAGATGCATTCTCGGAGAAGATGTTGCAGAGGGACAGGAAGTTTGGGTGGCAGCAACATCCATAGTGACAGCTCAGACAACAGTGATGGCAGCAGAAGAGGCACTGATGCCTTGTGATTTTTATTCTAACAATTGTTTTGTGAGTACAGGTCTTACTGAAGAAGCTGGAGAAAGTTTGCTGGACAAAGAAATTGATTTAATCAGAAGAATCATGTTGAGAGGGTCTCAGAGAAAGACATCAGCAAGGAAGAGAAGCAGCAGAAGCAGCATAAGGAAAACAGCAGAAGATTGCGAGAGCACAACCAGTGGAGAGATGCAACATAAAGTGTGGAGACCTGGAGAAGAACAACAAACAAAAGCAGCAGCAAATGGAAACTTGCAGAATAAAGTATGGGATCCAAGCACATGATCAGGAGATCATGATTAATTTTAAGGTTGGGTGTATGATGCAGGAGCATCTAGAACATTTCCATTTGTAAATATAGAATAAAATGGAGATAGGGTTTCTATGTTTTTTTTAGCTAAAATTAGGATAAAAGCTGGGAATAAGGCTTCAAGCTTTAATTCCTTGTGTTAAAAAAAAAAAAAAGCTTGCTTTTCCTAGGAGATAAGATTTCATCTTATCCTTATTTATCCTTATGTATGTTTCTTTTAATTATAAATAAAGCAGCAACTGAACTCTCATCTCATCTGAGGGAGAGGGGAGGCGTGCCAAAAAGATTGATGATAATTTTTCTCTCCACGTCTTCATGAGTAGGCGATTCCTGTTGAATTCAACAAATTATTAACTGTGTGATTAAAGGTTTGAATGGCGTTTTTACTTCTCCGCTTGATTTCTTGACTGTATGTATTGAATTGTGGAATGATGATTTTTATATTTGGTGAAGCCTCCATGCGTTACAATTAACAACCATTTACCCCATGCATTGGAAAAACAATGTCATGATAACGAAGCAGAGAAGGCGACAACCTGTTGTTTGGAATTACGAGGTGGCATTGGTAATGCGTAAATGCTGGAATGATAAAATTAGGGCGCCATTTTCTCTTAAAGAATAAGATGCATGGGCTTCCTTATTCTTCTGGTCAATACGGGTTACAGTATTTGAAGTCCAGATCAGTGAATGACAGGTGATAGCCGTGGGGAATTCCGAAACGCCGCCCGACTGAAATGTAAAAACTTGGAAATGTCAATTTAATGCGAGCCGCCCTCGAATGCTGTCATAAAGGATTGGAAACCTCTGTCATTGTTATTGGTATCGACCTGTAACAAAATGAAAAATTGGGGGATGCCCAAAATCCCAAATTCTTTAAAAATCTTCAATCCTAGCCTGTGGTTTACGGAAGCATTTTAACTTTTAAAACCTGAATCTTCATTCTGCAGCTATGTATTGCTAATAAGAGGAGAACATACGCATGCATGTATTCAATCAGGAATATGAGAACATATAAAGAACAAGCATTTCGCTACCAGTGATTTTATAAACCCCGCACAGCCATTTAATGAACACAAGAATTCAAATTACTGTTCCGCTGTCTATAAAATCAAAAAAAGGAACCCACGATTCTGCCAATTCACAATTAAAATCTCGGTGCGTTGACAATCGGCAGCAAAACAGCGGTCCACATCCACGATGTTGCCCCGGCTCGCACCTTATACAGTTATGAAATCAGAATTTCAATTGCAAATTCCGCTTCTATACGGACTGAATTTTAAGCAATAAGGGCGCAATCTCCGTTCACTTCACTCACAGGCATTCGCATCAATCTGAATTTAAATTATGTGAACAGAGTTTTAATTTGTCATGAAACCATAAAGCTGAAAACCCTTCCAAACAATAGTTAACATACATAGCGTTGAACAGTAATGGACCAACATATTTAACAACTACACCATAATTCACATCGTCATCGATACAAGAAACAGGTTTAACTTCATTACTTAAAGACACACACGTATGGCGTATACAAATAATATTGAACCCAGGTTTATCTATTACACAAAACGTTTACAGGCTAAGGCGTTTCAGCCTTAGAGAAGAGCTCACACTCGACTACATTTTCACCCACAAATTCCTTCACAAAAATAAGATACCTCACATTCTATCACACTATACATTTATAAGATATATTGGAAGGATGGATCAGATCCTCTCCTAGTTTTTCTTACAATGAAAGCTCTCCAAAAAGCTTGCATGGCTGTATCCATCTTATCTGCCTTAAATTATTCGCTTTAAATTCGTTTTTCTGCTTTAAAACAGGCTTTTCTCTATTCTGATCTTTTGGTCCACATTTGCTGGCTTTGTTGCTGGGTGCTCCTGCATCAATTAGTGTCTCTAAAAATGTCGTAATGAAAATAAAGCCTATAGTTAAGCAGATCTAGAGAGACCGCCAGGCAATAAAGAAGAACAAGAATGATAAGGGTTCCGCTGTGAGTATATGGCTTAAATATTTGGATGCCCTTCTCCAAGAAGCATCATCGGTGGCACGACGTGGCACAATACCAATCATGTGTAATGTTATAAAACCAGCATGAAGATCTATGATTTGATGACGTTGCACAATACCAATCATGTGTGACTTTATCAAACCAGCATGAAGATCTATGATTTGATTTTACACATCAAAGAGCATCTCAAATTGTCTCCTTCGGTTGAGTTTGCCCAACTTCCAGAGCTATTAGAAGAACAAACTCAGAACCTCCCACAGGAACTTCAGCAAATTAAGGAAACATTAGAAGCACAGCCTTCGTTCTGCAAGCAGTTCCCATGGCGGTCCTGCTCTAACCGGCTGTGCAGAGATGAAGCTTATCGACGAACCTTTTACAGTGGGACAATAGGAAGCCTTTTCATTTATTGAATATTTGGTTATGAATATGCGGAGGCTAAGAATATTGGCGTGCTTGGCAAGGGTTGATCCCGCAAAACTCTGATTCTCAATATGCTCTTCAATACCAAAAAAATACCCAATCATTTCAGTGATGGTTTCATTACTTTGGTTGATGGTTTCGCAAAGTCCGTCTGTTAAGAGTCTTAGGAATGAACTGTATGTACAAATAGATTTACAAAAAGGTGTAGATTCTGGCGGATGAAGAAGGTGAAAATTTATTTTTGAATTAGAAATTACAGAAAAGTCAGAGTTTTTCCATCTTCTTCGATGATGTATGGGGAGAGCATGTTGTGGAATTGCTGGAGAAATTGGGTGTACAGTGGCCTGTAAGGGACCACTCCAAGTCCAAAAGTTTTGCCAGTTCCTGGGATCGCACTGCCCTGTTAAAATTCAAACTGGAAATAAATTTAACTAGCCGAGAACTCGCAAGAAAAATGATGAACAATGGAATAATAGCGGGCATGACGACCATCGTGCAGGGTCTGTTGGAAGCTATGGTAAATGAGGTAATTCGTGTTACGATGGAGCAGAAATTCAGGGTAGCATTCCCGGATCAAGTCCCGCAGAGTTATGTTATTTTATTCACAGGACATCGGTTTTGGATTGCAAAGAGAATAATAATCTCCATGTCGATGGCACTCTGTGATAATGGAAGACCATGGGCACACATCATTCATCAAGATCTCTGTAGTTTACAGAGATGATACAACTCTCCATCCAAATTTCATTGAATCCTCTGAACCAAGCAGATGACCCCTTCTTTGTTGTTTCTCCAATCGAAATAGCTATTACGAGGCACTCCACGATTTTCATTTTCATTTCAAAATTGTGAGCGCGGGACTCCTGAGTTTGAGTTTTCATTTCCAAAATTTGTGTGCGCAAACTGAGCAGTTTGAACTCCTCACAGAGACGACGTTTATGACATTGAACACATGTCGGTTGATGAAACTCTGAAAAGTGAACCGGGCCATGGGGAATGGATAGCATATGATACACGACGTGCCATGATACACATGCCGCTCATTTCAATGGGCATCAATACGAACAGCGAGATGCATGATCACATCATGCATATCCCCATCACTATTAACAGAAGTGTTTGCCTGAAAATTAAATAGATGTCAGAGTGTCCGTCCCCTGACGTGACGTCCGTAGGGGGTGTATTAATGGATCTACAGGCGTTGCCGTGTTGGAATATTATATATAGCGAGAATTATAATAATATTACGTAAAGATACAGAGAAGGAAATTTGCAATAACATTAACTATTACGGCTGTCATTGTTTTGGCCGGTATTCACTTAATTTCCATAATAGATAGAGTTGCGAAGGAAAAACCATCGACGGGTATGTAGATAGAAACCAATCGGAAGTGTTTACAAAACATAAGGCTCTGTGTGGACAATATCGTGATTCATGCCTATTGGTGCTTTTCCACGGCCTGTGAAAATAGTATATTCCACCCTTACACGTCAAATAATTCGCTTACAGGCTCTATAGCCAACGCGATCAGAGGAGATGAGATTTGAAAGAGGAGAAGCAACACAAATACAAGGAGGCTTAACAATATCAAAGCTAAAGACGCGATGGCAAGTCCGGATCCACTGTTAACCAACCTGTTCTGCAGCCACCCGAGGAAGTCACGAATATCTGAAGTATACTCAACGGACCACTCCTCTTACAGTTCTGTGGAGGAGCGTATTCTCTTTCATTCATTCTCAGCTCCTCCATTAGTTTTCTTTAACACTATCATCTCTGCCTCCACTATGCCTGGATCACCTGCAAAAGCAGTTCTTTCCAAAAATAACGTCAAAATACAATTTAGAAATGATACCGGCAAACAGTTTACAGTTAGAGTTAAAGGGTTTACTTTGTTTAGTTTATTTTTTGAGTTGAAATCATAGTAAGTCATATAGTTAATGGTATTTAGTACTCTTTGAGCTTAGATCATAGCTAGCTATATACTTAATACTTAATGGGATTAGTCTATTTCTTGAGCCTAGATTATAGTAGGAGGTCGAGATCCTAGCAGGTTATATACTCAATAAAATTTAATTTATTTTTAAACGGAAATCATAACAGACCATATATTTAACGAAATTTAGTCTAAATCATAAATAGCAATATACTTAATGAGATTTAATCTACTCCTTATTCCAAAATCCAAAAAAACATATACTCAATAAAATTTAGTCTACTAGTTAAACTTAGAGGGTACCAAACCATGAACTACGGTCTCATTGATTTCACCTAACAAAACTTACCTTTTAATAGCAACCCATGAACTACGGTCTCATTGGTTTCACCCAACAAAACTTAGGGCGCAATTGTTATTGTGCAGAGGCGGCTACCTGAATCTGGCAAGAAGACAATACGCCGAGGGCATGGAGTGTACAGAATTGGGGAAGTTGAATTCGGCTTTGGGGCCTCTTAAGCAATAAATGCGGCATCGTAGCTCGGCCGTTTTGTAGAGCGAAAAATGGAGGAGTTGAGGTCAGAAATCGGGATGGCGAAAAGCAGATCGCAGATTATGAGCCGAAAATGGTGGAGTTTGGTGGTCCGAAATCACAACGATCGTAGACGTGGCTCGATTTCTACAAAACGGCCCAGATACAATGCCTCAGTTATCGGCTTTAGGGACTCCAACGCCAAATTCAACTTCCCCGATTCTGCACACTCCAGTCCGTCGGCGTTTCCTCTTGCGCTGCCAGATTCAGCTCGCCGTCGCTGGGCGAAATCCCTTGGACTTTGCCCACTCCACACAATAACAATTACGCGGCACGCCCTAGGCGTCCCTCGGAGAGAAAACAGCCTATGAAGTGAATGCGATGAAGGGGAAAATATTTATAAGCGCTAAGCGCTACTTTCCTAAACGATGGGGGTCCACCGGCTTTTGTCGGTTCCCTCTGATTGGCTCTGTTGTCTTTAAAGTGTGACGTTATCTTTGGGTTTGGGGCCGTCCAGTGCAGTGCGTCAGTCGTGACGTTCGATACTATGTTGGATAGTGTGTTGTACATGGTGATAAAAGAATAACCCAGCGTAAAAATTAATGGACGGACTTTATCGGTTCCCTCTTCATTGACTTTTTGTCCTCTTTAAAGTGTGATGTTATCTTTGGGTGTGGGGCCGTGCAGTGCAGTGCGTCAGTCGTGACGTTCGATACTGTGTTGGTACATGAAGGTGACGGGTGATAAAAGAATAACCCACGGTAAAAATTAATGGAATGGAAAGAAGTGCAATTGTATTATGTTATGGATTTAATATTGCAGTAGTCTATAACGCGACTTTTTGAAAGCTTTTCTGGCTGATTTTTCCGGTCAAAATCCGGCAGCAATTCATTGGAATCTCAAGTTTGATAGCTAGTTTCTGCACAATCAATGGCTCCCATGGGTTTTTCAGGGCGCTGAATCCAAATATGTAGTTAAAAAACCATTTTAACTGCTAAAAATCAAGATTTAACCTCATTTCTTCCGTCGGATTCCGTCACCAGAATCTCCAAAAAGTCGCATTATAGACAACTCCTTTAATATTTGATATGTTGAGATATATATATTTTTATTTTAACATGTTTTAAATAGGGTGGTTTTCTGTCTTCTAGTTTAATTATTAATTTTTGAAATATATGAATTAAATATTTTATTTGAACAAGGGTTATTTTGTAGATATTTTTGCCTGGTTTAAGTATTTTTAAATTAGAGTAATAAACAAATAAGACATATATGAATGAATGAATAAAGTGTTTTTTAGTAGCCATAAAATGTATTTGAATATTGAAACCAAAATTCTAGAACCATATTTCCAAACTAAAAAATGTTTCTACCAAAAGTGAAAAAAAATATATTCATATTGAAAGTTGAAACTGAAATTCTAGAACCATATTTCCAAACCAGAAAATATTTCTGCCAAAAATAGTAAAAAAATTATTGTTATCTTGTATTGGAAATCCGCTAACTAAAACTGCTAACATATATATATATATATATATATATATATATATAACCTCTCATCATATTTTATTTTTACATAATATTATATTTGTATAAATACATATGAATATACTCAAGATAAACATCACAAATATATATGAATATATTAAATATGAACAAAAAATATATGTTCTACACAAGTGAAACGAACACTCAAGTAGATATTTTTATCAAACACAATAAACAAACTAATAAATTAAGAAAAGGCACAATTACATTATTAATTTAATTTTAGGTGATATAATTTTTAACAGAGTTATGATATATATATTTTTAATAATGTGTTTTTGAATGCATAATAATTTAAAGATATTTCAATTCGTTTTTATTTCATTTTACCCAAAATTCACTAGTGACAATTTGACCATGACTTACATAACTAGATTCCAATTTATTGTAAAAAATATAAAAAAATTTACATTTGCATTGATTACCTTATGACATTTCAAAATGAATAAAATACTTGTCAAAACTGATATTAGAAATGTCATTTAAACAATATAAAATTATAATTTAACTAACCATTATATCAAAGACTTTGAAAATAAATATGATTAAAATCTTTCTCGGTGAAAAATGGGTATTTCAAAGTGTATTCAAGAACCAATAGATTAAAAGTTATGTAATCTAAGCACTGTAAAATAATAATTTAGCTAACTATTACATTTTTTAATAATTTCTATATTTCTCAAAATGAAATGTATTATTTATTATTTGATAGTTTAATTTTTATATGATGTAACATGTTATTTGATAGTATATGACAATTTTATAATAGTATCATTCTATAAATTGAAATTTAATATAAATTTTAAAATGCAAAACAATTAAATAAAGATTCAAAAATACAAAATAATTAGATACAACAAAAACTAAAAATATAAGACATTTTAAAATTTTGATGAAAAAACAATAATTTCCAATTTAATCATGAATGGTTGATATTTACAATTTTGTATTATTAACCAAAGAAATTTTCAAAGAGAAAAAATAATCAAAACTTATAATTTATAATTCAGAAATACTTATGTGCAATTTGTAAAGTAAAAACTTTACAACACCAAAATAAGAATAGAAATTAAAAATAAAAAATAAAATTAGAAACCCTTTATTTTAATGGTTGAATTGTTGAATTATATATGAAAAATTATTAAATATATTTTTTTTCAGGAGAAAAAAAAGCGGAATATATTATATTGAGATTATATAAATACAGATGAAGTGTGAAATCTTGCATATCTTGTATATACATATATATAATATATATATATATTATGCATGAGTGCTGTATATCATTCATTACTTGTATACCTTAAATATATACCTTCCATATTTTTTTATATTTAAAAACAAAAATTCTAAATATATATGAAAAATTATTAAATATAATTCAACCATCCAGCATTTGAAGAATCAGAGATGATGGAGGTTACTTCTCCTGGAAACTGTTGAAAAGGGTTTTCTACCGTTTATTCTTTGAGATTTCCAGTTACTAACTACTAAACCAGGATTTGCATCTGATTTTCAAGCAACTTATGAATATGTTTCTCGAATTTCCAGTTACAGCGACTAAACTAGGATTTGCATGTGGATTTCAGGCAACTCATGGATATGTTTCTCGAATTCACGATGACGACAAAGTCTACGCAGCCGCATGATGACGGCTGAACTAATGATGGCACAATAATACTCAACGGATTAACCAATCACATTAAAATAAAATAAAATAAAACTATTAAAAAACATAATTTTATTTCATTTATAAAGTTAACTTTATAATGTCCTTTTAGTTTTTTGGTCATTGAGATTTAATGTCTCAATCAAACGCATGTTGTTGTCCATATTATATTGATACTTAATTGATTATTAGTATATTTTTAAGTCCGCAAATGAAAATGCTAACGCAATGAAACGATGATGTACATAATACCATTCTAAATTGGGAAAAATTAAATGTAAAATAAAATACATTAATGGTTTCGAAAATAGGAAAATTATATTTATTATATTATTTTCAAATTTCCTAAAATGTTTGACATATGTATAGGCCATCACTTTTTCTTTTTTATTTTTAAGTTAAAAAAGAAAGACTTTCCCTACGAAAAAATTCTAATTTTAATACTTAATCCACGAGAGTTTAGTATTGTATTTATTTCTGATTGGTTGGTTGAAAGTTGAATCTATAAGATGGAAAGCTGCCTAATATATATACATTAACAATACACATTTTTATTCTTAATTTTCATGGATAAATATTAACTCACTAGGCAGCTTTCCATCTTATAGATTCAACTTTCAATTGAGTAACTAGAAATAAATACTAAACATGTTTTGAACCTGAATTATTTAGTAATTAATATTTTTTTGTTTAACTTAAATATAACTTAATTAAATTAAAAATAATAAAAATAAAATTAATTACAAAAATAAAACAAATAATGAAATATTGTATTGTTGAATGCCATCATGAAAAATTAAGAAATATAATTAACTAATATTATTTATATTAACTTCTCTATATGTAACATCCCTAAAATAACTCATGGTAAAATAAAAAAATTACGAATTAGTTATAAAAACTAGTTCTTGATATTCCCGAAATCTAAAGTAGGATGAAATCAAGAAGGGAAGTGTCACGCCCCCAAGCCTACGGTAGTCTTTCAACCGTGCCGGCGAGGTGCGACACCACCCCACTTTTTCTTTTTAGCAATACTTAAGTGTGCGGACTACGCCTAATTCACAACCGATACTCAGCTTGTGTTTCACAACCAAGTAAAACATGCATTGTCCTTTATACTTAATGAAAACCCCTACTTCATTCATTATCCATCGCAATTATTAAAACAGCAAGAACAACAATTGCACAAGTATAAAGGGGAGGGGCAACTCCCCGAAACGTGAGTCTGCCCAACCGTTTATTAAGAATATCAGTTTTTACATACAAGTGTGCCTGGCAGAATCCAAGGCCAACACTTAACCAATTTTACAATCAAGGCATAGAACAACCTTTACCATACATGTGCCAACCTCTTACGGTAGGAGGGTGCTCACCCGAGACACCAAGAACTCCACCGCTAAGTCTTGCACAATTCCACCTCAAAACGACACTCTTTCGTTCTACACTTGACTTCCAGCAAAACTGCGCACTTCGCAAGTGGAGCGCATGAGATATGCGCACTCCACTTTTCTGCGCCTCCTTTACCCCTTGTCCAATGCGTAGAGAGGAAGTGCGAGCTCCTTGAGTTTTTCCAAATGAACGCTTTGAACGTTATGTTTATATGCTCCAAACGATGGTGAGTGTGGGGGCGGTTGCCCCTTGGCCGACCCCCAAAACTCCATGAACGCGCCCCAGAACCTTCTTTACATGGCCGTCAGCTTTGCCATAGGCAAGCCCCTCCTCCATGGCGTATAAGCTTCCTTGAACGCTCCTCGCTTCTCCAACGTTCAACCACTTTTCCATAGTATCGTTTGCTGCCTTTGGTTATCGTCGCACGGTCGTTCATGGTTTCGTCGCATTTTCTGCAATGAACCGTCGCACCGCACGCCCGCCCGCACTTCGTGCGCGCCCGCCTGGGCGCCCGTCGCACATTTCCTAGGGCATTACAGGAAGGAATCGGAGAGTTTTTAGTTCATCATCTTATGCATGTCTTCGGGCTGGAGGTTGGCTCTGCGAACTCCTCGCAGGAATTCGTTGTTTCTATGGTTCTAGAACCGTTATTTCCTGTGGCAATTTGCCATTTGGTCCGTTAAATTGATAATCCAACTCTTGCAGAGTTTTTCCTTTATCAATCGTAAGGGTTTAAGACTCTCTCACATTTTTTTACTTCGGTATATTTATAACAGTGATTTCATGCAATAGTTGGGGCTCTACGATGGTATTGGGAGTGGATACCAGGCATGTCCAGAGTTATTCTTGTCTCTGTCACAACTCTTTACTTCCATTTAATTCTTGGTTTACCTGATGGTGTTACCATGAATTTGCCCATCCATTGGCACACTAATATAGTGGTCAAGCAAAGAGAGTACATTCTAGGGAAATATTATTAGCATTTGGTTTTTTGCCGCACAACCTGAAGTATAGAGGGCGGTGGGCGACAATTATGGCGAGCGTTTTCATAGCCGGCGGAAGCCCCTTCTGCGAAGAGCGCGAAGAGGTCAGGTGAAGGCTAACATTGCCCTACAATTGCCGCAGCTCTTGTGCGCTCCATATCTACTGTGGGTTCAGGCATGACGTATTCTATTAAAAATCCCTCTCACGCAGATCATCTTTTTGATGCTTCACACTCAATTTCCTCCTAAAATGTTTGGAATGCATGATTTGGATTTCTCTCCGGTCTCTCCGCATTTTGGATAGCTTGATGGTGGTACAACTGAAGAGATAAGTATCTATGCCAAATCTTGGAAAATATAGGAGTTTGTGTTAGTATTTGAAATGAATATATGTTTATTTTGGACATAGAAATAACTATTTTGGGTAAGGATAACCCATATTCAAACAATAGTTATTGCATTTGTGGAAAATAGAATGCATATAAAAGAAATAGTAGTTAAGTTGGATTTTATTGAAAAGGGATACATGCTTTATTGCAATGGGATGCTAGCTAATTTCGAAGTTCTTGAGAAATAGTTATGCATTCCATGCATAATAGAAATAGTTAATGATGTCCTTCTAGGCACATAGATAATCATTCTAACTTTCTTGAAGAAAGCGTATGTTGTATATACACATAATTATAGTTTCTTTTTAGAAAAAGTGTGCATACTTCATGCATGAAAATGATGGCTTTTATGAGAGATCTCTTGAAAACAAAAATAGAGATTCTTTCCTTAAAAGACACATATGAATAGTGTTCATAAAAGAACAAGAATCCATACTTGTTTCATAAAAAGATTATGTGCATTGAAGTAAAAGTAGTTGTGTTGAGAAAAACACATGTTGCATGCACATAAGGGTAGTTATTGTAACACTGGAAATATGATTTTTGTGTGCACGTAGAGAAGGTATTATGTTGACTTTCTTGAAAATAATAAATCGATGTTAACTTTCTTGAAAATATTAATCTCTTGAAAAGATTGTCTTGCTAGATGAGTTGGGTCGACTTCTTGATTTTGGTGCATAAAAGGTTAGGTTAACCTTGTTATTACTTCTTGATTTTTATGCATAAATATGGGTATCTATAATAATTTCTTGAAAGGGAAAGCATGAGAAACTTACTTATAGGAAGATAGAAGTGGGGTTATAATGACTTCCTTTAAGAAAGAAGTATGCAATTGTTTACATGAAATAATGGTAGAATTCTAGAGAAGGGAATATGTGTTGCATACATTAAAGAAGGGCTATTATGATAAACTATTGGATGCACAAAGTATAGTCAATGTGTTATAGAGATATATTCTTTGTATGGATTGAAGAACTATTGAGTCATTTTCTTTAGGAAAATGATATGTGATTAATTTAATGCTAACATAACTATTATCTTAGTTTCTTGTTGAATGAGATGTGTATGCACATGAGATTTGTTTTAGCTTTCATTAGAAAGGATATACATTCGCATGCGGGAAAAGACAACAGGTTGTGTGAGATTTCTTTATATATTTGCATGCATCAAAGTAATAGCTAAAGGACTAAATCCTTTGTTAAAGTTTATGTAAATTTTCATGTAAGAAGATTATAACTGATGTTGTAGTTAGACCTTTCAAAGGAATGCCTTAGTGTTTTGACTTCTAAGAATATGTGCTTATGTGAAGGGAAATGTTAGTTAATATGATTATTTATAAATGTAGTCATGATATCAATGTTGATAACGATAACATGGGCAGGTAAAGTTGGATTACTTGTGCAACGCATAGATTATATTTAACATTGTGGCAGGAAAATGATTAATGGTCCATGCAAATTAGTACGAGTTGCGAGATCGTACTTTGCTAGAAGAATCATGCCACAAGGATGTTGCATGTGGCAATATGTAGGTAAAGATTTTCATGGAAAATGTATTAGCTTTTAGCTAGTTATGTGACAACTTAATGATAATTCATTGTAATAATTTGATAACAATGGTTAAGGGATGGAATCCCTTATAAGCCATTGAGTGAGGGGTGAAAACCCTCACGAGCATTTAATAATAAGATTAAACGTTTGTTGGTTTTCACCCTACAGGGTTTCCAGGGTATATCGGTGTTCAATGGTGTGATTACCTTTTGTATAAGTTTGATGATGTTGAATCCTTGATGATGATGGTTGTTTATTTGATGGGATAATCATAATGTCCAAGTATGTGATTAATTAATACGGTTAAGTAAATCATGAAATGGTTGCAAGGATTCATGAGACAGTTTATGTTATTACATTACCACATGGGGGTTAATGGTTATGCAACTTATTGTCTTTTATTGCAATTTATTTGATGTACTAATGAACATTATATCTAATGGTTAATGAGGAAATGTGGTGGATAATTACTTGTGGGTAATTTGTATAAAAAAATTCTAACTCCCTGCTTTTACATGTGAGGTTAGGTCTCTCTCTCTCTCTCTCTCTCTCTCTCTCTCTCTCTCTCTCTTTATATATAATAATATAATTTTACTATAATTTGTTTTTAATATAATAATAATTATCTTAAATTGAAATATAACGGAAACTAGAATTCATAAAAATGGAAATAATAGAAAAATGAAAAGAAAAAGGAAATAAATCTAAAAAAAAAAAATTAGTAAGTAATATAAATGGAAGTTACTAAAGAGCCCATAATAATACCTCAAACAATCACTTTACAGATAAATAAATTTAAATAATAACAAAAAATAACAAAAAATGAATTCCGTATTAAACTATGGATAAGCAGCAAAAAAAATTGGTCAAAAACAAACTAATATGCAAGTCAAAGCAAAACTAAATGCTTAATACCATGTTTAATACGGTAATTCTAATTATAAAATATTATATATATTGTTGCACTACACTAATAAAAATGTCACAATAATAAAATGGTCATATGCATAATATTATTTAAAATTAGGAAAAATGAAATGCATAATTAAATATAGTTATATATATTTTTTTTTAGAAAGTAAGAAAATTATTGTTGTTATATTATTTTTAAATATTATATTTAAAAATAGGTTGGAGCCTCACACAATGGTTTTTTATTTTGATTAGTTAGGTTAAAGAAAAAAACCTTCTCCATAATTTTTTTAACTATAATACTTAATTCACTACTACTATGATTTTAGTATTCATTTGTTTACTACTTAAGTGGTTGAAGGTTGAATCCTTATTAATGGTGTATAGGTGATTCCTATTTCCTCATAATCTTCGTGCTTTTAACATTCTTCATTATAATCTTCGTGCTTTTAACATTCTTCATTATGCCTTGTACTTTCTTTTTTTAGTCTTTTCAAATTAGTTTTAATGGAATTACATTTATTGTTATCCTCTTTGATGGGAAGGTTTAATAGTCTTTTTTAATTTTATACAAAGAAACTTAAAAAGTGATTTTACCACTTTAAGTTTTGGAAATTTTGGATTTGGAAAAGTGAAAAACTAGAAAATGAGATATCCATAAAGTTTTATAAAAGGATTTTATAGAAATTCCTAGATCAACATGAGTTAGGTAGACCAACATGTCCAATAGAAGATGCGACTTTAGATGGAAGTTGTCACATTCCAACTAAAATGTAATTGTACCAGCATGTCCAATAGAAGATGTGATTTTACATTGAAGTTATCACATGCTAACTGAAATGCAATTGTACAATAGTAACATAAGGGAGAAGGGCTTCCACATGCCATCCATGTGTTAATAGTAATGTTGCTAACATGACATAAGTCAATGAAATTTTTGAAGGGGATAATTTTGTGGCCAAATCTCAGGTTTGAATGAAATATATATCCTTAGAAAGCTCTTGACAAGTGGAAGATGATGCTAATCTCAAAAAGAAAAATGAAGATGTTGAATGAGGAAAAATTATGATAGTCATGTCTCCTTACAGTAGACTAAAGGGTTAAGATTAAACTTTCAACCAACTAAGTAATCAGAAATAAATACTAAACATGTTTTAAACATGAGTTATCTAGTAATTAATACATTTTGTTTAACTTAAATAAAACTTAACTAAACTAAAAATAATAAAGATAGAATTAATCACAAAAATAAAACAAATAATGAAATGTTGTATTGTTGAATGCCATCATGAAAAATTAAGAAATATAATTAAATAATATTATTTATATAAACTTCTCTATATATATATTACTATAATTTGTTTTTAATATAATAATAAATTATCATTTATATAATTTACTATAATTTGTTTTTAATATAATAATAAATTATCTTAAATTGAAAATATAATGGAAAAACTAGAATTCATGAAAATGGAAATAATAGAAAAATGAAATAAATCTAAAAACAAAAAAATAGTAAGTAATATTAATGGAAGTTACTAAAGAACCCATAATAAAACCTTAAACAATCACTTTACAAATAAATAAATTTAAATAATAAATAATAAAATAAAAAAAATGAATTTCTAACATTAAACTATGAATAAGCAGCAAAAAAATTGGTAAAAACAAACTAATATGCAAATCAAAACAAAACTAAATACTTAATACCATGTTTAATAAGGTAATTTCTAATTATAAAATATTATATATTGTTCTACTACACTAATAAAAATGTCACAATAATAAAATGGTCTGAAATTAGGAAAAATGAAATGCATAATTAAATATAGTTGTATATAATTTTTTTAGAAAATAAGAAAATTATTCCTATTATATTATTTTTAAATATTATATTTAAAAATATGTTGGACCTCAAACAATGGTTTTTTATTTTGATGAGGTAGGTTAAAGAACAAAAAACTTCTCCATCAAAAAACTAACTGTAATACTTAATTCGCTACGGCTGAGATTTTAGTATTTACTACTTAAGTGGTTGAAGGTTGAATCCTTATTAATTGTTTATAAGTGATTTCTATTTCCTCATATTCTTCGTGCTTTTAACATTCTTCATTATGCCATAATCTTCTTGCTTTTAA
>APFE030998001.1:0-28243 GCA_000404065.3 Pinus taeda | reverse complement strand
AGATCTCGTTCTAGAAGTTTTTTTTCCGTTTCTTGTTCTTTTTGTACTAGTTCTTCCGACCGTCCTTCCGAAATTATTCTTTGCTGAATATTTTTTATTTCTTGAATGAGGAATTCCTTCTCCCTGAAAATGTTGCCAAAAGTGGTTTTGTTCCAGCATTTTATCTCCTCCTTGAGAAGCTTCAACTTTTTTTGGAATCTACCCATTTTTGTAGCCTCAGTCGGATTACAATTTTGCCATGTTGTACGGATGAAGTCATAGAAATCTGGATGAGAGAGCCAGAAAGCTTCAAATCGAAAGGGTCTTTTTATATTGTTACCAGGCCTGTTCCAATGCAATGCAATGGGCCAGTGATCCGATCCGGAGAATGGAATAATGGTGGTTGTGAATTCTCCTCCGATGTGTACTGCATTATCAGAAATTAGAAACCGATCCAGGCGAGACGCGATTTGCAATGGAGCTACTCGTTTGTTAGTCTAGGTGTAGAGGCCGTTGGAGGTGGGCAGATCAATCAGCCAGTTATTTTGGATAAAATCTTTTAGGAGCGAGCCATCCCTGTTTATTCTGCAGCGCCCTCCTCGCTTTTCCTCTATTGACGCAATCATATTGAAATCTCCTCCAGACACCCAGAGCAGGAATGTCCTATCTGCGTTGAGCTGTGATATTACATCTAGTATTTCCGCTTTCTGCTGAGTTTCTTGCGGAAAATATACATTTGTGATATGGCCATAGATGTTCGTACCCAGAAGATGAAATATGGCTTGAATGAAATTTTTATTTGCATGGATATTAACTAGTTGGATTTTTCCTGCATCCCAGAGAATAGCAAATCCTCCTGAAGCTCCTTGAGCATCTACAGCTGTAACTAGCCCTCCTGGCCAGGCCTTAGCTGCAATTTTTTCCAAAAGTATCGAATTGCATTTGGTCTCCTACAAAAAAAGGATTGCTAGTTTTTCCTCCATTATCAAATTTTTTAGAAGTCTCCCTTTCCTTGGGCAATTGAGCCCTCTGATATTCCAAGATATCGAATTCATTGGGAAGGTTTGGGGTCAGTATTTTAATACTTGGTTAGTTTGGCATATCTGCCTGACTCAACCAAGACCTCTCCAATCTTAATAGTTCTTTCTAAAGTCGTTTTCCATCCTCTCTTTTTACTGTCTTTGGTGATGAATTTACCATCCCATTGACTGCATGTTTGAACACCTAGAGAATATTTTTTTTGAGCTTTATTCAAGACTTCTACTAAGTTATCTACTTGTCTATCAGGGATTTTGTCAAAGTTACTTGATTTGCAAGCTTGTTCTAGACCCAAAATGTCAAGTTCCCCAATATCTATTGGTTCATTGTCTTTGTCCATGAAATGCGGTTCTTGAAAGCTTCCTTCTGCCTCCTTCCCTTTGTCTGTGCTGTGAGTTGTATTGTCTATATCCATTTCCGGAATATTCCATGTCTCTGAGGCCGGCTTGATCTTTTCGCCTTCCTGGGTCGTCTTCTTTTCCCTTGTTTTTGAAGAGGGCCGTGTTGTTTTTTCGGAAATAGACCCTTCCTGTATTTCTGCATTTGCTAAGACCTCGAAACTGTTGCTTGTGGAGGGCTTGGACAGATCCTCTGGCACCGTCTTAGGAGGTGCTGTGGATTTTTTTCTTCCTCTTCTTCTATTTGTTACTTTGGTGAATCCATCCTGAGATTGTTTCTCTTGGCTGTTTTGAGCTGTGGGCTTGTTGTTTAAGGGGCAATCTCTGAAGAGATTGCCCAGGGCATGACATTTCCTACTGCGGAAAGGGACATGCTCATAGTCAATAACCTGAATCCAATCTTGGTCTTCATGAAAGAGACGCACCGTATCTGGCAAAGGTTGCTTCAGATCCATGTATACGCAGATCCTAGCAAAGGAGGCATAAGAGGTATATCTTATGGTCTTTGTTTCTTCTGCAACTTTGACAAAGTCTCCTAAGACCGATCTGATGGCTTTTAGTGACTCCTCCTCCCAATATTCCCAGGGTAGCGAGTACAGTCGGATCCATACTGGTGCATAACTTAGATCTTCCTTGTCTATATTGAAACGGCCGACCCCTTCTTTGAGAAATAGCCCTGCAGAGTTGAGAAAATAGGGACCCCCATCGAAGACTCTGTTTCTGTCTTCCAAGCAGTTAAAGATTGCAGTAAAAAACCCTTTCGGCCCTAGAAGCAGGGTTATTTGTCCTTTTGGGCGCCATTTGATATTGATCCAGTTTCTCAGGGCCTTTTCTGTTGGCCAGAATCCGATAAATTTACCTATGAGAGCATGATCCCTCATATACTGTATTCTTGCATTAATACGGTGGCTGGGTAATTCAACTTCAGGCCTGTGAGCAGCAACAGGCTTGCATGTAGATGAACTAACCTTTGGGTTATCTTGCTAAGCTTGATCTTCCTTCGTGTTCTGCGTTTCCTCTGTGGTTCTATCATTGTTTACCTATTCCTCAATGGGATTTACCTCGGGTCCTTGTTGGTTTTCTCCGGATGGAGGTACCGCTCCTCCCTCCCCCTGGGGGGGATCCATTATTGCCGTTTTCTCAGGCCCCGTGCCTGACTCTTCTGCGCTGCCCCTGTCAGATCTGGGATTCACTGGGCAGGGAACCTGCCGCTGCAGGTCTCTGCAGAAACCCTAGCGCTTGCTGCTTTCCCGTGACCGTCCTCGCGCACTCCGTCGCTCCGCTCCTATCTTTCTCATTACCAGCTTTGATATTACCGCATATCAAAACGAGAATTGCAGTATGCTAACGGTGGTCATTTTTGTAATAAAATTTGATGGCGATTGGAAATTACAGGATAGACCTAAATTATTCTCGTGGGATCCAACGTAGTTAAGGCATATGTCGGTGTGGATCATCGATTGCAAGAAAATGGAGATTGATTATATGTTATGGCAATGAAACTCGCTCTAAGTATCAATTCAGATATTTCACATTGAGTGATTCATGCGACAAACAGGTGAAGAACACATTACTTTAGAACATTACACATATAAACGCCTAAAACGCAATGTGAAAATGAAGATTGTAGACTGCTTA
The DNA here is from genome assembly GCA_000404065.3 of Pinus taeda. NCBI lineage: Eukaryota > Viridiplantae > Streptophyta > Pinopsida > Pinales > Pinaceae > Pinus > Pinus taeda. Next base: position 25,190 of record APFE030998001.1, on the reverse strand, counting down.
TATTCTAAGAAGCGCACAACATTCTAATTCAATGTTCGTAAAGCTAATTGGATGTGTGTAAAGTTAATTGGATGCCTATTCGTAAAGCTAATTGGATGTGCGTAAAGTTAATTGGATGCCTAAATTCAAAGATGATAACTAGGGAGAGTTATCCTGAATAAATTCAGGATCAAATCTAAACTTAGGTTACAAGCAACCGCGTGTAAGTCGACAATAGACATTCCTATGGGTCCCTACTCTTCTAGCCAAAACACAACAGGTCATATATATATACTTAATGAGATTTGAACCTTCACACAACAAGTTATATATATATACTCAATGATATTTGAACCCTCATCTCTTAGGCTTCACCTAGCGAGACTCATCGGTAAACCCCATATAGTATGTATCTCCTTTTACCATCATTGAATTCATGGATTGAAGGACAATGGTTTAATGGTAGTATGTGTTTGTTTTTACCACCGTTGAATTCATGGATTAAAAGTCATTGTCTCAATGGTTGATATGGTTTTAGAACTAATGCATCAAATAATGATAGGTTTTTGTAAAACTTTCCATGTTTGAGGATGAATATATCATATGATGATATGTACAAAAGACTACATGTTTCGAAACCTTTTTACAAGTACAAAAAGCAAGGATTCATTCTCAGCAATTTAATGTTAGCTCATTGGGAATTAGTTTGAAGCCACGTGGATAAATTTTGGACAACCATATGATATAAGGTTGCTCTCCTACCTTACTATTTTAAGCATTGTGTAATGCTGCAAATCTGGGAAGCCTTGGAGATTAATACTGTTAGATGATCCAAAAATAATTTATTATCATAGGTTATAAAATTGAAATAAAATAATTATTAATTTAAGAAATTAAATTAATAATTATTATTCTAGAATGATTAATTATTTAATGGAGACAATTAGAAATTAGTATATTGTTGTAACAAGATATGACTCTCCAAATGTGTCGTATCTTAAGCTCTATTTTAGGAGATTAGTTAGCTAGCTGGTTTGAATAGCATTTAATGTAAATGGAAACTTGTTATTTAATAAGTGATCCATAATTAGAGGTAGTTAGGACATGGAGCCTATAAATAGCTCTTTGCAAGAGTGTTTGGTTGTTCGGGTGTAAACTATTACAAGATCAATTATGTAATTATTTTTTTTTTATTAATAAAATTAGGTGTCTGAGGACACTTCTACCATTATTGTGGTATCAGAGCTCCAGTAATGCTGCAGTGGATGTGAGGAGGAGATTCCAGTTGTACAAATTTTTGGAAAACTCCATTGACTTGTTCAGTGAATGTTGGGTAAGAAATCTGTCAAATTTTTGTTTAAAAGAGAAGAAATTTTATTGATTTTAGATTTTGAAATCTGAAAATCAATTTTTTGAATTATAATCAAAATCGTTGGGTCTTGAATTTCTATTATTTTCTGCCTCGTCAAATACCACATATTTTACATCTCGAACAAATGTTGTGCGACGCCATCTCCTGGGATCAAAAGCAATGGGTTTATTGTTAAATGGACTTGTCCAGCACAAATTGGAGATTATGTTCTCTGTGTGGAAGTTTGAATTCTATTGGCACTGTGTGACTGAGGAATGATTAGCGCAAGGAGGGCTGAATCACAAGCGGTATTTTGTATCAACCTTTGAGAATTCGATTTCCAGCATAGGCAATTGATTGGCGTAGTTTAATTAAAAACTAAGAAGTTTGTTTAACTATCATTGCAGAGTAATAATGTTGGGTGCAACATATTTGAGACGCTACAGCGTGGAGTTAAATTCAAGGTATGAACCAGCATCGTTTACCAGATTAAATGAATGCGTTGAAGATGTATGAGACTGTGTTAATTGAAGACTGATGCAAAATTTATTGACATTAATGTTATGATGGCGTTGCAGCTGACAGCAAATAGATCGATTTAAAAGGTGGAACAGCATAGCGCTATAATTGTATGGATGGTGTTATGTTAAATGGTCGATGTGTGAAGATGCAGGTCTGCATTTGAATACAGTGATTCGATTCAAAGGTGAATTGTATTGGGAGCAGAGGTACTTTAATGGGGTTTAAATGTTGAAAGAAATGTATAGTGATAACAATGTTGCCTGTTCGTAGGTCTAAACAGTCTATGATGAATCAGAAGGAGATAAACCCAACGTCAAGCCAGTGTGAGCCAGCCTACCAGCAACACGCGAGCAAGCTAGCAATAAGAAATATTTTTTAATTTTGGAACATTAAACTTGATTTAAACTTGATTTAAATAAATAGTTATTCTATAAATTATAATTTAAACTTATTAAAAACAAAATGAGAATTATTTTAATACAAATATATTAGTCATGTATGCAGAAAAAGAGATGCGACCCTTTCCACGCACAATGAATTCAGACGTTAATTCTAAGTTGAAATCAATTTACCGACATAAAAGTAGTAAAATGCGACTCTGTCAGGAGGAATTGAATTATGAGTTGAATCCTCACCCGAAATCAGTTTGTATTCACTACCAAAAATCTTCCACCCGATGTAGAAAAAGTCGAATGCGAGCACCAAATTGATAATAATAAAATTAATAATCATTTTAAAGCACAATCCATAACGCAAAAAGTACAAATATTATTACAATATATTTTTAACACAAACCAGTATTATAATTAAAGTATATAGCCTTTTATGACTTAAAAGAGATGGTGAGAAAGGAAAGAGAAAGAGGAAGGAGAAAAAACCCTATCAGAAGGAAAGCGTTCAGTTAAATGAAACATATGCATGTGGGAATGTACCTGACTTTCATGAAGAAATGACATATGAACATCAATTTAAGCTTGACTTATCACTGTCTAGCATAGAAATATTGAAGAATGAAAACAAAGATCTGAAGAAACTAGTGGATGAACCAAAAACAGTCCCCATCTCAAATCACAATTAGCAGATGAACCAAAAACCCATACATCAGGCACTCTGTGGACCCACCAGGATTATGAAATAAAATGCATAGAGTATCAGGTCCAAAAGCCCCAAATCGTAAATCACAATCGGCAAATTACAATCAGCTTATCGACCCAAATATTTGCAATAACATCGGACCCACCGGGGTTATAAAATACAATGGATAAAATATCGGGTTCAAAGCCCATCGTAAAATCGCAATTGTGGATCCCAGGGTGGTACTCCATGTGACTGCTCCTGCTGTGATTTGCAATTGTGATTTGATCACATTACAACCTTGGCTCTGTTGGGGGCTAATTCTTTAAAAATTGTTCCTCCTTCGACCTAGAATATGTGATTTCGCAATTGCAGTTGAGATCCCACCAGGGCCAATTCTCGTTAAGCTGCTTCTTCCTTTTGCTCTGATATGTGATATACAAGACCAATCGTAGCATACCACTTGGTGTTTCCCCATTCGCTGAGAGTGTCTACCACATCACTCCTCCATCCACTTGGACAATTCAAATATAAAAGTTGACCTGCTCTAACTTCTTTATACCAACTTGGATTCGAGTGTTATTCACTTCGTTGGAATCATGATGACGAGCACTTCGTTCCAATGCTAAGTTTATCTAGATCCTGCCACTTCGAGTTTTGAGCCTTTTACCATGCCACTAGTACCTTTTGAAGATCCACCTGGATCGGGACTAGGCCTTAGCATCCCCAACTGGGATTGACATTTTGTCAAACACTTAACATCGATGCAACCTTCAGGTCTAGGATACAAGACAGAGCATAAATGACTGAAAGAACTTATGAAACATAACTAGAAGGAACACCTCCTTCTCCATTGAACTATTATATCATCAATTAGGTCTTACATCCATCCATTTAACAATTACAAGTAAATAGATGAAATAAACATGACATGAACCATTTATTTAACCATTCTTATAACTAGCATAAAACCATATAAATATCAGATATATGTCAGCCATTAAATCCATATATAAACCATTGCAAAATTAAAAGAACTTAAGTTTTTCTTAACCATAGGAAAATTTGACCATGTTTGAGACTTCGACGTAACTACCAGGTTTGGGAACTATTGTTGTTTCTATTTTAAATCGGTTGATCTTCCCTATTTTTGATTCGTTAGTCTTTTTATTTCTATTAATTAGTGAAAGCTACACTTGATGTTCTCCAACATTTTTTTGAGTTGAAAAACTAAATATTTTTAATCAAATAAAGTTATTACTATTTTTATTATAGCAAATTTATTAATAATTTATTGTTTTGAATATGTAAATGATGAATTATACATATATATGTATATATAGAAGGAGGAAAAATTAGTTTATCATATGAATTGAATTGATTAGAATAAAAGCTTACCCCGGTGTTAAATTTATTTGGAACCATGTTTTTAAAGTTGCAGAGTTATGTAAGTGTAAGATATTTTAAAGTTATGGAAATGGAGAGACAATTTATCACATTCAGAACAGCCATTCCACTCCAAGAAAACAGAAAACAACCTGACTTGTGTGACTTATCACATTCAAAACACCAATTCCATTGGGATGGAGTACTCATCGTTTGATTATTTATAAGAATCCAAAATATGCATGACAAATAGTGTAGTGTAGTATATTTACATTTGCTGGAGTTGGGAACAATATAATTGTTTAAATTAATAATACACGTGGGAAATCTATATATATTTTTAAAATAATAATAAACGTGGGATATATATATTCACGTGTGTTTTGAAGCATATTTACAGCATTTATGGAAAAAGTATTCTAATACCGTTGTATCTATAATGGATGTATTCTGAGATTGATTTATCATAAGCAATACAGTATGCCAAGAAATTATGGCAAATTTGCAATGATGTATATATTATGGAGAGAAGTCACATATACACACAGCATATTGCTGCTATGAGAAGTTTCAATTTTCCTTTTCCTTAACATCGACTCTTTTTGCTGCTCGCCTGATTTTTTTGATGTGCTTGTGTTGCTGCTTCTCTAACAACCACTGGTGGCGGGTATTTTTTATAAAAGCCCCCGAAGCCTCATCGATATCCTCTAACAACGTCCACTGCTGCTGGGTATGTTCCATGTACGCTTCAGCGGCCTCGTCGACTAACAACCACTGCATATGGCAATTTTTTATGTAACAATCGATAGCTTCATCCATATCATTATCTTCTTTAGCAGCAGTAACGTGATCATCATGATGGATATAATAATTAGCATCCGCGGGCACCTCATTAAATATGTCTTCCTCAGCGGCAGCAGCAACCACCGGCTCATCGACATCTTCTTCAGCAGCATTATTAGGAGTAGCGTCATCAAGAGCAGCATCATCAGGAGCAGCATGATTAGGAGCCCCGTCAGCAACAGGAGCAACAGCATGATTAGGGGCCTCTTCTTCAGCAGCAGCATCTACATGATGATGATGATTATTGGTGGTGGTGATCTCCATCTCATCTTCTTGTCGTTCGAATGCCCATTGCTTCGGCATCATTATGATAAAAGCATCCGCTGACTTATTGATATCATCACTATTATTGATGACATCACCACCTGAAAATATTCCATCTTCATAATTCGGGATGACATCACCACCTGAAAATATTCCATCTTCATAATTCGCCTCCTTTAACTCAATTTCTGCATTCTTCTTTTTCTTGCCATTATTGGCCTTCTTCTTCTTGTGCATTTCGGCATTCTTCCTTTTCTTGCCATTTGGAATCACTTTTCTTACTTTCTTAATTACTTGGACTTTTAGCAGCCCCTTGGGCAGAGCTATCAACGCTTGCTTTGCAAGCTTGAGAGGGGCACTCAGCTTATTCATGACCGCTATCTTACTAACAGAACAGTGAGCAGCGTGCAGTGCAGTGAGAAATAACTCGCAGGCTGCTGGCGGTAACAAATCAAAGGAGGTGGATTTCAGAGTATGCAGCCACGGGAATAGAAAAAAGGAGGTGGATTTCAGAGTATGCAGCTAAGGGAGGAGAGAAGAGGAGGTGGATTTGAGATCAGTAGAAGAAAAGGGAAATATCAACAGTATTTCCTGGTCGTCGCTCAAGTCTATGTCGGAAACTCTTCCTCCTGCTTGTTTGTTAAGTGTATGTCAAGTCTATGTTCAGTTGTTGGTTAAGTCTAAGTCTTATTTGTATTTTGTTAATGTGCATGTCAACTCTAAGTCGGAAAATTGTATCGGACGTGCAGGTGAGTTGTGGTTGCATGCCCTCCAGCTTCCACAAGCCAAAAGCATGAGATGATTATTGGTAAATATTAATCAGCGTTTTTTGCAACGGCTGAAAACCTATCGAAGCATGCCACGCTGTCTGATTCAATCCGGTTTTGGTGATTTATTCCGGCCGGGAGCCGACGATCTGTATTTCTAGGAGTTCGCTGCCCTATGTGGATCACCAGATTGATGGAAGTCATGGTATTGAGAAGTTATGATATTGACAAGTGCCAGTGATCCCGAATTAATTTAAGCTCTCCTTTGACGGAGACGAAAAACCAATAAAGACTAAAGATTTAATAAATAATCAACCAAATGTACCTATATCTTCTTTCATCGTTGTTTCAATATCCAAGTTTCATAAAATATTTTATAAAATTTAATAAAAGATTTCAAATATGCTAAGTTTACTTCTGTGTGTTATTAGTTATTAATAGTAATTTAATAGAAGATTTCAAATATGGTAAGTTTACCTCTGTGTTATATGACTTATTATTTGCTTAACCTTATTTTTATTGTAATTTTTTAAATTATTAAGATAATTAGATTAATATTTTATTTTACTTACTTTCAAATTATTAAGATAATTGGATTAGTATTGTGTTTAAATTTTGCTTTATTATAATTTTAAATTATTAAGATTATTAAATTAATATTTTTTTTACCTTAATTTTATTATAATTTTAAATAATTGAGTAAATAAAAAAAAAATTGTAATTTAAGATATTTTTTATGTTTTAAACTAACATCCTCATTGCTGCCGTAGGCGTTAGTATTTTTATTATTTTTGTGTCGGTAATATTTTAGTATATTTTGTAATACTAAGTAGAGTATAAATCCAATGAGTCCAAAATGGGTTAGTATTTTTTATTATTTTTGTACGTTAATATTTTGTAGTACTAAGTGGAGTCTAAGCTAAATGAGTCTAAAATGAGTATAGTATTTGTACTATTTGTATCCTTAATATTTTAGTATTTTTTGTAATACTAAGTGGAGTCTAAGTCAAATGAGTCCAAGATGGGTATAGAACACAGTCCTAATGGAAAACGTGTATAGAAATTAAAGGAATAAAATGATGAAATTAATATTTTTCAATTTAAAATATTTTAAAGTTTTTATGTTTTTTCAAGTATATTTTTTTATAGAATAAGTTAGAAATTGATTAATTTAATTGTTATTTCTCATTTTTATCTTTTCTAATATTTAAATAGAAATTTTAGTTTAACATGATTCTATGTGATTAATGGAAATTTATCTTTTACCAATTTAAAAGTAAGTTAAATACATCATTGAAATTTCCAAAAAAAAAATCTTATAACTTAATAAAATAACCAATTATTATGTTACATAATACACTGTGTAATTCAATAAAATTGTCGGTTATTATTTTACATAATTTATTAAAGACAATACATTTACGTTTTAAAAAATTTAATAATGCTTTTATATTATATCAACAACTTGTGTATTGTGTACTATATATTATTAAGCATGGGTAATTATATAAGCATGGGTTTAATATATCTTTACATGATATAGATAAAGAAATTAATTCATTAATTAAAAATGAATTCATACACATTGTTCCCATTTATGCATATATATATTAAATGCTTACCATGCATACCACTCGTGAAAATACAACGATGCATATAAATATCATGAAAGTGTATTTATTTATTTCAACGTCATAATTTTATGTTGCAATTTTAAAGAAAACAAAATGGCACATATAAGTGGTGAAAATGTATGAATGTGTTTCAATGCCACGATTCTATGTTTGCTTTCATATTTTTATAGGCATGGCAACACAAATTCCCTTTTTTCGGTATTTTATAAAATTTTGAATATTTATAAAAAATTAGTTACTTTTTATATTTCAATCACTATATTTCAATGTAACCATTCCATTGTTGTGTTGAACTATTTAAACAAATATATCGATGAATTACATAACATGAATAAAGAATATATCGTATATCTATTACTCACTATGATGAAGATGTTGTAGTATTTGTAATATAAAAATAAAATATAATACTTATATAAATTATCAATGTTAAGGACTAGTACTACTCATACATAAAATTTCAAATTGAACAAGAAAACTACTAGGAAATAAAGGAGATTTCTTTCTTTAACTTTGTAAATTATCATTTTGACATCAAAAGAATTTATATATATATATATATATATATATTAATATATATATATATATATTAAAAAAAGTTATCAATCTACACAAGAGAAGTGAAGGTAAGATAATCAAACAAAATTCAAAACCAAAGACAAATACTAATGCAACTAAGGGGTTTTTTCTTGACCCAAAATTTTTTAGTTTAGTGCAAGTCTAATGGCCATATAAGTAAGCTATGTTTTTATATTTAGTATAGTGAGACATATATGTAATGAAAAAAAGAGAAATTGTATAAGAGGAAGGTGTTAGGAGCTCTAGGGGGGCTTTTTCTCTATCTAGATCATTTCTCTAAAATTGCATTATAATACAATATCAACAACCTAAGATCTAAAAAGGACCCTATAGGGGTATTACTAAGAGTAAGAGAAAACCATAAATGAAAAAATTAGTTACTTCTAAAAAAAGTGTAGAAAACTATTGTTAAAGTTGCATTCCAAGTGAAATAGCAAAGCATGAAAACTATGCTAAATGATTAGAAGTACAACCCAAAAAGGTGAATTGATCCAATGAAAAAATAGGGGTCAAAATTTGCATTGAATTAGTGCAAAAATAGGGGTAAAAAACTACGTTATCCCTAAAAAAGATAGTGGAAGTTGACGATCTATTCTCGAGCTATAAATGAAGGGTTCTAACATAATGTGAAAATAAATAAACCAAAAAATAGAAATACAAACTATGAAATATGGTGTGAGTTGGATATAAGGACCTTCTCCCTAGTATTATCACCAATATGTTGTAGATTTCTTATGAGAGAGAGTGAATTTCAATAGCTTAATACTTGCATGTTAAGTCGAGACAATAATGGTTTTAGGCTTAGAAAAAGTAATCCATACTCTACTCTACAATTTCATCATCAAATTAAAATAAACAACAACTTGAATAATATAAAATTATTATTCAAAAATTAAGACATAAAAAATTTGTTATACATTTCCAACGCCATGTATTTTATTTGGAAATTGACCCAAATGTACATTTTTTGTGGAATAACACATTTTACCCAATATAAATAATGACACCTCTTGTCCAAATTGGAAAATAATAGCAACTCATGCTGAGGACACAATGCACCCTTTTCCCAACATGGAAAATCATGCCAAAAGTACATAATGACACCTCATGTCAATATAAATAATGGGTCACACATTAACAAGTACCCTCTTTGCCACTCTCAGATGCATCTTTAAGTATGATCTTCCTCTTCTTCAAGCCTATGGAAACTTGATTCTTCTTCTTCCATTGAGGAGTAGTGCAAGTTTTTGGAGACTACAAAATAAATGTCATTTAAATAATTTATTTTCCACAATTTTACCAACAAAAAAATTTACAAAATATGATTAGTATCCTATTGTAGCGGCTGCAACACCCTCCAAAATTTTGGCCTGCATCCAATTTCAGAGCCTTCTTTGGGTTTCCCTTGTTGTTTTCAAGCACTCGCGCTCATCCCATGAGCTCGTGTTGAGTCATTGCACCCTTCTCGATTAACCATTCACCATACATATTTTAACATGTTGGTCACAATGTCATGCTTGCAATCGTGTTCTGGCTATGTTCATGATTGTTTTTTTGTGTACAAGTTGTATTCGCTATGTAAGCATTTTTTCGCACTCACACACGAAATTGTATACAATGTTGCACAAGTATCGTCACGGTCATTCAACATTCTATCTCAAGTGTTGCGCTTATCGCTCGCACTAATCAAATAGTCACACTAAGTGTATATTGTCTTGATGCTTCGAGGTGTCTTGTCATCAAGTCATGTTGAGTGTGTGTTCGTACGGTCGTGTATGCACAAGTTCACTCATTCACACACTTATTCATTTTGTTGAAACTCTATCGACTAAACCACCCCCAACAGTTGGACCTTCGTTGAGATACACTATGCAATCTTAGCCCTTGGTGATCATCTACTGATGCCAAGAGTTATGCAAAGATTGAGGTTGTCACTCAAGCAGTCTACACAACACAATCCTGGAGTCGATTGGACTGGCTGTCACCGATAACAATGCAGAAGTTGCTTAGCAAGTCATCTCAATTTGCGTTGCCTGCAAAAAATATATCAAGCTTCCCGTTGGTCAACTAGAGAGTTTGGCTGCATAGTGACCTCATGCTTCACTCCTCCAAAAAATTGTGCAAAAGCTGCCAGCATGCCTGCCTCTGCTGACTAAATAAATTATGCGAACATGAAGGACAGGCACCCGCTGCCTGTCACTTCACTGTCCTCGAAATTTATGCAGTTCTTTCAGCCAGTCACCTTGTCAGCCGACCTGCTACTCCTCCTGAAAAATACACAGTTTTCATGGGATGTCTCCTAGATGCCCATCACGCCGCTCAGCCCAAAAAATGTGCAGAGATTTCCTGCAAGATAGCCTCCCACTTCTGCACAGTTTTGGCCAACAAGCTCCCACAACCCGCTGCCATCCCCCTTGGAGAATCTGTGCAGTTTTCACTCCCAATGTCCTCCCTGCTACCTGAACTGCCTCTCTAGAAAAATTGCACAGATTTTCCCTTCAGCCAAACCAGATCCCCCAAATAGTCATTACTGATCAGGACTGCCCATCTCAGCCTCTCAGTGACCTCTGCCCAATTTTCCTTGATAATGCCCGGAACCTACATCCCAACCTAAAATGTACTCTATGTAGTTTTAGAGCCTTGCCCTCTCTCCCGCTCACCCGCACTCGAAAACGAAAGATGATGCATCATCGTAGACTACTCACACCTCCATTTGCAGATTTTTGTATTCTAACATAAGAATCTTGTGCCATAATTCTTCCTCGTGATGATCCTCGTGAACACCTTAAGAATAGTTTTATTATCTCATCAAATGGCTCATGGGATATATCTACTCTTCCCAACAGGTTCAACATGTTGAGGCAATCATCTCTCATTCCTCATGTATATATAGATATATATATATATTATTTTCAAAATTTCCAAATCCAGATCGTTATGTTTGGATCTCTGTAGATTATAATAGAACCATTCCACATAATCTTCCAAGTTTTCTTATTCCTTCTATGTCATTCTGAATATATGCTATCTTCAATCTCTGGTCCGGCAATAGTTCTAGTATTTTTCCAGGTACGTAGTCTTCATATCTCCCCATGTCCGGATAGTGGAAGAACCTAGTCGCATAAACCATCGTAATTCTACTCCTTTTAGAGTGGAATGGAATAGTTTTAGCTTCTAAACATTTGGAGTATAGTCATAAATATTGCACAGAACATCAAACTCAAAAAGGAAAGTACCAGGATCTTCTAAACTCAGTCCTTGGAAAGATGGAAGGGATGATAGAGGGATATTATTCATGGGAGCCTCTCCCCTTATATGACTTATTGGAAATTCAAAAGTGGTGATAGTCTCATCTTTCCTATCATTGTTATTATTGTTGTTGTTGTCTCCCATTGAAAATTCTCTTGATTCTTATTCTGGTGAGTACCCTTCTAAAGATTGTTCAGGCGAATTCTCCATGCATAAGGATTCCTATGATAATTATTCATATAGTTCTGGGGTCGATTTTTTTACTTCATTCCCTGAGTTTGGGTATTGGAAAGTGAAATAATTTTCTTCTGATTCTGGTTCTTGATGTTTCCCACTAGTTTCCTCTTGTATTTCTAATCCAAAATCCTAGCCACTAGTTTCTCCTTGTTATTCCTGAGTTAAGTCTTCGGATTTGGGAGTTTGTAAGCTAGTTTGAGGAAAATGGGGTCCTAAAACAGAGGAACCAGATACTCCTGATTTTGATGTAGAAGTAACAACTTTCTGTGGGATTGCTTTTATTTTGTCTGTATGTGGATTTGACTACTCTCTCTCTTCTTTTGAGATCAATTCATGGATAAATATTTTTCTCCCTTGATCAATGTTTTTCTTGTTCTTTTTATGACCCATTTTACCTGTAGATTTATTAAAGTTCCTATGTTTCATTTCTTCTTCACTCATACATTCTACACATGGACCTTACGTGTAATTATTTTCACCCTAAGGGCCTCAAGTACTACAGTGGTGAGCCCGCTCAAGTGTGTCAGAGCGATGCACAGGTTCTTACCTCTCGTCTTACCACCCAGTGTCTGTAAAACTGAGGACACTTTATCAAAAGGAGATCCAAAGAAAACTTTACACGCACTAAGTGTTCTAACTATTACTATGGTGAGCCCGCTCAAGTGCATTAGAGCGATGCGCTGGTTCTTACCTCTCGTCTTACCACCGAGCGTCTGTAAAACTAAGGACACTTTGTCAAAAGGAGATCCAAAGAAAACTTTACACGCACTAAGAGTTATAAATATTACTTTGGTGAGCCCACTCAGGTGCATTCGAGTGATGCGCAGATTCTTACCTCTTGTCTTACCATCCAATGCCAGTAAAATTAGAAACACTCTAACAAAAGAATTCAAAAGAAATCACTGGCTGACTGTATTAATTGACAGCCTTCCCCATAAACTCGCCAAAATGTTTGGTCATTTTTACTACTTCCAGAACCAATAATTATCAACCAAAGTAATTCTTTTTGTTTCAAAGGTGTATACACTATCTGTGTTGATACATGTAATAGCCAGGCGAAACAGGAAAGAAAAGATGTCATTGAACACGCTTGCAGGGATTTAAAATACTCTTGCAGAATGGAAATTCAACTTGCAAAAATCAAAAAGTGCATTGGAGAAATGAAATACACTCATCAAGGATGGAATCCACACTTCATAAAAGCTTCAGAATAAAGATTGTGCACCATAAACTATCAAGAATTAAATACATAGAATTAATTAACCTTTGTAACAACACATACAGTAATCTAAAAGTAGAAGCATGTCTATACCACACTGAACATGTACATCGATAATAAGAAATCCACACTTAACACATAAAAGAAATATTTATTCTACTAACATTGTGATCCACGCTAAAGAGGAGGGCCCTTCCTCTCTAGCAGAGTGTAGGAAGAAACGAAGACTTAGTTAAAATATCAACACAAGAATTTATGTAACATCACCAGATATACTTTGTATTAAGAATGGCTGAAGAGTACAAAAATCAGAATATCAATATTTTTATCCTTTTGTTTGTCTACATCCTTACATGAGACTAAGATCTCTTTATAAATCCTTTTAACGTGTCCCGAAATTGAAAAAACAACAATCATGAGAATCTATGATTATCTTGTTGATTATGCAAACATAAGTAATTTAAAAAGATATAAATTGTTACAAGTTGTTTCAATAAATATCATTGTGGTTACACCACTCCTGTCTAGACACCCAGTTATAACCACCCATATTTTCATTACTTTATATGACTTTTTGATTGTTGTCTTTGAAATTAAAAGCTAAGGTCCTGAAAATGTGTGGTGTAACAACAACTTCATGGTGTAACAAAAAGATATGACAATCCAAGGTGTAATATCAAAGAATGACAATCCCGAGGTGTAACAACAACTTTAACCATGTAGCAGCAATGAATAACAAAAACCATCCATCCATGGTCATCAGTAATTATGGTAGTACCTAAAATAAAAACAGTCTAAAGAACTCTTCAAAATAAACCCTAGTTAGTCATCCCAAAAAAAGCATCGTTTCATTCAATATTTGGAAGAAAACAATGTAATAATAAGTCAAATAAAAGATTGCTTCTTTATTAGAGGGAGTGACATTAGACTAGGGAGATTGTAGGTTCAAATCATGAAAAATGGCCTAAAATGGGGAAAAGGATGCCAGAAATATCCTTAAGTATTGCACCCAATAGACAACAGAAATGCACTCAATTGAATGAGACCTTGATTGGATCCCTACTAGCCATGACAGGAATTTTGTCAAACATATCACAGATATGTAATCTACAGGTGTAAATAACATATCTGAGCATAGGGGTCTCATACTTAGCTTATAATCGCTAAGTAGCATTGATGCCTCAACACATTAATTCTCACTTTCATCCATTAGATCACAGATACATTGATCATTCATTTACAAGTAAAAACATGATGAGGTTCATACATAACTATTGTTATAAAGCACAGATATAACCAACATAATAAGAATAGAAATAGCAATGAAATCAAAGCCATATAAACGACATAGAATCCAGTGTAAGACTCATATAAATACAAGAATAAATAACCTCATATATATGATGCCAAATCCAAACTCGAGATGGGACCTCTACATTCTACCTGACTAAAGAATGGTTGAGCCAAATATCTCTTCAGCCATTCACCCCCGTGCCATATTCCAAGCATGAATGTGGGATCTCATAGAACACATTAATTCAAGATCATCCAAGGTTTTGAGAGGCCATCTACCTCAACCCATAAAATAGTGATTCCACATCATAGTTGGACATCACAAAACCATCATCAGATCGATCTCTATCCAAGCCTTCTAGGGCTCCAGAGGTTTTTTTCCAACCAAGGCTCCAAGACTAGTAACTCAACCCACAGCTGGCACTGGGCTCCAGAGAGTTTGTCAAACCAAGACACTGGGACTAGTAACTCAACACACTAAGGGCTCCAGAGCGTTTTTCCAACCAAGGCTACGGGACTAGTAACTCAACCCAAGTTATTACAGGGCTCTAGAAAGTTTTTCCAACCAAGGCTTCAGGAACTAGTAACTCAACCCAAGAAAAGGAAACATTAGAATGACCCAAAATAAAACAAGGAAATAAACCCACAATCTCCATGGCTATCTAGGAAATGGCAAGGCTAGGCAATCCACTATCAATCTAGGAAATCCTCCATGCCAGTGACACATCATGAACAATCATCCACATGCATATGCCATGCATGCCAAAAGTAGTGAGGAAAATATACATGCAACTCGATACCTACAAGAAAATCTCATTGTAGATATTGATCCTGATGTCCTCTTATGCTTTCCTACTCCTCCTTTGTCTTCTTGCTCCAAAAATCTAGGTATTCCACACCCTCTTAGAGTGCTCCATGAAAACTCTAAGTATCCAAGAATATGAGAGGGAGAGAATAACGAGAGAGCTCCAAAACTAAACTGAAAAAAATAATACCAACTAATCATGAGAAGCCTTTTAATGAATGAGGCCTTAGCCATTTCCTTTGATAATTTGTTTAGCCATTAAATAGTCACAAGTGATCCCCATCACTAGGATTTTGCCCAACATTCAGCTTGGAATATGTGTCCCATCAACCGTGGTTATTATTTTTCCTTTATAAAGTTTTATTACATTAAATTTTCACCAAGGATGTTACAAAACACTCCCCCTGGGGGGCACCTCGGTTTTCAACAACACCTATAACCACAAAATTCCTGAAATAAAAATATATTGTCGATGGAGCTTTATAACTTAGCTTGATGTAGTATCTATCATGATCAACCTACTGAGAAGAAAACCAACATGAAAACATAACAACAAAACATCATAATGACATGACACCCATACTAGTGATTGGAGATTTATAACATAGTCCATGGCGGTATTTACATCCATATACATATGCACATATACCAAAATCACCAAACATATACCAAAACACCATGCCAAAACTCATTTTCCTCAACTGAAAAACAAGGAAAGATACATAGCTCGCATCCAATCTGCCATCTCCCATGTAGCTTCATCGGGACCAAATTGATTTCATTGCACTTTAACTTGCTTGATTGCTTGGTTTTGGACCATGAGCATGTTGAAATGTGGCAACAAGAATATACCAATTTTAATTTGTCCTTGAATTAAAATTTGAATTTAGTCTCTCCAGCTGCTTGAAAAATAATTAATTAATTCATATTGAGTTAATTAGTAGGAGAAACTCAAGTTAGAAGTATTTATGAAGTCATGCAACAGTTATCCCTTAAATTAAGGAGACTATCCCTTAATTAAGGAGATAATATTGAGTTATACTTGAGTTGTAATCAGTTACCTCAGTTTACTGAGTTAAGTCCAGTTAAATTAGTTCCAAACTATTTGAGGAACTAATTGTGAGTTATCAGTCAGTTGATGCATGCATGCACTCAACTAGTGTACTCCAGATAACTGAAGATTCTCTCATCGTTAACTCGTGCATGTCTATTCTGAGAAAGACCCAGTTGAAATTAAAGATAGGGACAATGTACTATTAGCTGCATGTGTTTTCCTATAAACAAAACTCATGCATGCAGAAAGAATTCATTCCTTGAGGATTGTGCAATTTTACAAGGTGTGAGATCAGTGTGAGAGATTAGTGTTCCACTTGGTAACAGGAGGATCACCTAATTAAAACTGCGCAAGGAAATAGGAGCTTGGAGGGCAGAGGAGAAGGCTTATGAGAAGTCTATTTTGCCTGTGAGCATCTGTGAGGATTGTACTGAGAGCTGGCTAGCTATGAGAGCTAAGGCTTTGTGTAATCCTTATATATTTCCACCTTGTATGATAATATACATAGTGGGGTTTTTAGTTGAGGCTTTCCTCTGAGTATTCTTCTGTGTTTTCATGTGCATTCATTCTTCTTCTAGTTATATGTGTTCATCTTGATCCTGCTCAAATATTTTAAGCTTCCATAAATTAATTGTAGAAGTAGGTTAAAGTATTTTTCTTTGGTTATATTGCATTATCAGGTTAATCTACAACCAGAATTTCTACATGGTATCAGAGCAAAGGTTATCGGAGTTGTGAACAGTATATTGAGAAGAGAATTTGAAGTTTGAATTTCGGGGTTATAGGTGCAAAATCGAATTCTTATCATACTTGAAGGTTGGCCAATGGCATTCAATGGCTTGAGAGTCGAGAATGACTTGGATGGTAGCTCAAATTACATAGCATGGAAAGATCACATGGAGACTATATTAGAAGACAACGGCTTGAAGGAATTCATTGATCAGGAAATCCAAAAGCCATCTCCAAATAATGCACAAGAGTTGGATGAGTGGAAGAAGTGTGTGGCGAAGGTGAGACAAATCATCCTTGAGGGAGTTTGAGACCATATTGTCTCGAGTCTCCATGGGAAGGATACTCCATTTTCAATGTGGAAGACATTGAAGGACCTCTACCAGAAGAGTAGCGACTAGAGCAAATTGGCGCTCAAGGATAAGCTTCGAAGAATCAAGATGGAGAAGGGCGATACTATTTCCACGTATATGAACAATCTCACCACCTGTAGAGATGAGCTTAGCAGTGTGGGAATAACTACAGTCGATGATGATATGGTGAGCCTCGCTCTCCTTGGCCTTCCAAAGAGCTGGAATAGCTACCAGGACTCTCTGAATGGAAGGGAGAAACTGTCGGATTGGGAACGATTGTGGTCAGATCTCATGCAAGAGGAGATCAGGAGGAGCACACGAGATGGTTCTTTATCCAAGAATGATGTTGAAGAAAATCTAGCCTTAACAAGTAAGGCAAGGAAAGGGAAGAGGAAGGCTTCCCATTCCAAACCGAATTCTTCTCATGGAGGAAAGAAGTTTGACAAGTCTAAAGTGAAATGTTTTAATTTTCACAAGATGGGACATTATGTGACTAATTTCCCATTGAAGAAGTCCAAGAAGGGATCCTCGAAGGGATCGGAAGGTGAGGCATTAGCCTCTCAGTTCGAAATGGAATTTACCCTCATCGCATGCATGGTGTCATCGATGATGGGTTGTGTCTAGTATCTTGACAATGGAGCCTCATTCCACATGACTGGTGACAAAAATTTATTTAGTGCCTTGGAGGAGAAAGACCTCAATATGCGCATAGAGATGGGAGATGATGGAAGGTATAGTGTTTCAGGAGTGGGCACGGTTTCTTTTCAGAGGAAGCAAGGAGCTCCTTTCACCTTGACAGATGTGATGTATGTGTCTGAGCTAAAGAAGAACTTGGTATCGGTCGTGATGTTAGAGGCCAAAGGCTACGATTTTGTCTTCAGTAAAGGAAAGGCGTTCCTAAGACACATAGCCATAGGCCAGACCAAGAGGATAGGGATTTGGGTGAAGAATCTCTATAAACTAGAGGTAGATGATTGTGCAACATTGAGTACGAAAGCAGAATTGGTGCAAAGCCAAGACATTGGCGAGTTGTGGCATAAGCGGTTGGGCCACTTGCATCATGGGGCCTTGAAGATAATGCAACAGATATCTAGAGGACCTCCCAAAGGTAAACTTGAGCAAGTTGACACATGCAAAGGTTGTACCTTGGGAAATTACACCATGTCTTCCTTTCTTGATCAAGATTGTTGAGCAGAGGCTATCTTAAAGCGAGTTCATACTGATGTGTGTGGACCATTCTCGATGGCATCCACAACGAAGCAAAGGTATTATGTGATTTTTATTGATGATTATTCTCATAAATGCTAGATTTATTTCATGTAGAAGATGGACCAAACCTTCACAAAGTTTTTTGAGTTCAAAGCTTTGGTGGAGAAAGAGACAAGGAAGAAGACAAGGCCTGGAGAAGTGATAATGGTGGAGAATATGTCTCTCAAGAGTTTAAGGACTTATGTACAGTGGAAGGAATTAAACAAGAGTTAACGGCACCTCATAACCCAAAGCAGAATGGGGTGGTCGAGAGGAATAACAGAACTATTGTACGGGTAGCACGAGCGATGCTGCAAGACCAAGGCCTACCACTTCACTTGTGGGCTTAGGCATGCAACACAACAGTCTATTTGCAGAATAGAAGCCCACATTGCATACTTGGGATGAAGACACTAGAGGAAGCTTTCTCCGATAAGAGACTAGATGTGGGTCACTTCAGGATCTTTGGCTCATCAGTATATTTCCATGTGACAAAGGATGCACAGAAGAAGCTTAAGCCAAATGCAGAGTTGGGGATACTTGTGAGGTACACTGATACACCCCACAACTGTCGGGTGTATATGCCTACCAGTTGAAGGACAGTGGTTTGTAAAGATCTCAATTTTGATGAGCAGAAGGTCATGCGAGTTTTCCTTGAGAGGGAGCTCCAAATACAGGCTGTGGAGGAACTGTTGGTTCCTAAGGAGGAGGAGCCTTAGACTGATACAAAGTAACCGCATGTAGAGGTTCCAAGAGTGGAGACATACACTCAAGCAAAGTCTTCCAAAGATGGACAGAAGCGCACAAGGGAAGTTGACAGATTGTTGATGGATGCAAGAGAGAATGTGGGAGAACCATCTTGTCAGTGCAGATAGAGGAGGTCACCTGAGAGGTTCACTGGATACATGTCCCTTGTTGGGGAATGTGTTGAGACCGAGCCATCTTCCTTTGAGGAAGCAGTGCAACAACCAATTTGGGTTGATGCTACGGTAGAGGAGTATGACTCTATAGTTCGTAACAGTGTTTGGGATATGGTTTCGAGACCGAAGAACAAGTCAGTTGTGAGTTCCCATTGGCCTTACAAGGTAAAGCAAGCTACTGATGGTAGTGTGGAGAAGCATAAGGCAAGATATGTTGCCCGTGGTTTTTCATAGGTCGAGGGGATTGACTATGATGAGAATTTGCTCCTATCACAAGGTACTCATCTATCAGTTCGAAGTTGGCACTATCTGCACAGATGGGTTGGAAGATCCATCAGAAGGATGTGAAGACTACATTCCTCAATGGCAAGATTGAGGAAGAGGTGTACATAGAGCAGTCAGAAGGTTTTGATACCTTCGATTATGAGTCACATGTGTGCCAACTCAAGAGAGCTTTGTACGAGCTAAAGTGAGCACCTCGTGCTTGGTACACCAGGATAGACAACTACTTCACTGGGTTGGGCTTTACTAAGAGTGAAGGGGATGTGAACCTATACCACATCATGGTGAAAGGTAAGCCATTGATCATTTTACTTTATGTTGATGATCTCATATTGACAGGTGATGATCAGTTGATCATGTCTTACAAGGAGGACCTTGCAAGGGAATTTGAGATGAAAGACATGGGTCTCATTCATTACTTCTTTAGCGTGGAAGTGTGGTAGAAGGATGGGGAGTTGTTTGTGTCTCAGGGCAAGTTTTCCAATGAGATACTTAGGAGATTCCACAATGAAAATTAAAATATTAATGTGAATTAATATAAAACTGTGTTAGAATGGTCCAAAAGTCATGGATCAATCCAGATCTAATCTTAGCCGTTGATTAGGGACTTAATCTCGACCGTTGATCTATGAACGAGAAAAGTATAAGAGGAGGCTTGAGGGTCACTTGGAGAACACACTAAGAGATCAATATTTCGACTTTCTGGGGTTGGGTTTGCTAAGAAAGTTGAGAGAGTGATCAAGAGTTGCAGATGAAGGGCAGTGAATACAGAAGCAAAGAGGGAGAGATAGTATCGGGAGGATCAGTGTGGCATACAGGAATGCTCACGCAGAGGGCAGAAGCTGAAACTGTCGGGAACATTCAAAACTGCCGAAACAGACGGGAAGGCTGACACAGAGAGCAGAATCCAGAACCGTCAGGAACAGTTGAAACTACTAGGAACTGTCGGAACAGCTGGGAAAGATGACACATAGGGTATAAGCCGAAACTGCAAGGAATAGTCGGAACTGCTGGGAACTTTCTAAACAGCCGAGAAAGCTGATGTAGAGGGTAGAAGCCGAAACTGTCAGGAATAGCCAGAACTGTCAGGAACTGCTGGAACAGCCAGGAAAGATGACGAAGAGGGTAGAAGCTGGAACTGCCAAGATCATCCGAAACTGCCAAAACAGTCGGGAAAGCGGACGCAAAGGGCAGAAGCCATAACTTCCGAGATTTTTCTTTGTTGGGTGAGCCGTATTTGGCACCCAAATTGTATTCTAAATCTTCTTAATAAATCAAACCCTCATATAGCTGCACCAATTTTCCTGCATTGGGTTTTTCTAGGGACATTAGTCCAAAAATAATGGTGTCGTTTGTGTGCTTGTTTGTGTTTCCTTCAGTTGATGATCTATAATGTACAGAGCATGTACTTGTGTTAATTTTCAGTATTTACATGGTAAATAACTTTTTAATTAATCAGAACAAGTAGGAAGGAATAAATCAGAAAGTACATGGAGGGTTTCCAACTGTTAGACTCACAAACTTCAACACCTTGACCCCCGATTCACCATAGTCATCATTTTATGCATTTCCCAATAAGCCTACTATTATGGTGATTCTATACCAAAAGCCTGCAACTACCATAGGATTCCTCCTGAGCCTAGACTACCAATAACTAAGTCATAGTTTTATGGCTTTTCCACTTCAGTATGATTGATTTCTAATTTGTAGCAATATATTTCAGTTAATTTGATTTATTGTCAGTTAAACTAGTTCTAATTGTCAGAAGAACTAGTGGAGGTTAAGTTGGAAGTGGAACTTCAACCACATTCAGTGATCAACCAGTTAATTGATCAATCAGCCCAAAATAATTTTTGCATGCAAAGAATTCGAGTTACCCAGTTGAGATGGAGATTTCAAGGCAATGTAATATTGTAGGTTTTCACCCTGTATATAAAAAAGAAATACACAAAGATTTTCCCGTGGATCCCAAAACCGGGACTACCAGATTGATTTTTCATTATATGGGCCTTTCAATGTTACAATACATATATATACATGTCGAACCATTCATAAACCCCAATCCATTAACCCCATATTAGAGCACAATCGTAGTTCCCTTGACTGGATCTACAAAATACCATGGGAAGAGAAACATCATGCCCAAAACCATGTGAAAAACCCATGCACAAAACCATAGGTAGGTCCACCCACCTAATACAGGGTCCAAAAAACTTTTCCTGGGGCATTTCCACGGAGCTAGTATAGGGGGGATGCAATTAGTCATGGAAAGAATATAAAACATACCCAACAACTATCCATTGTAGCATATTCCAATGTGTACAGGTGGTGCATGCAGTTAAAGGAAGGACCTAGAGTAATTGCGCAATTTAGTAGTGGGAAATTCCTAATTAATAGGGGCTAATTTCCTAGAGGAACAGTGCAAGGAAATAGGAGCTTGGAGGGCTTGAAAATTGGCTAAGCGTTGGCCAAAATCAGTCAGACAGGCAGAGGGATAGACTATACACTTTCATGGTGTGCTCAGCTTGAGAAAGCATATGTGTTTCATCTGTATTCTCTGATTAATGCAATACATATAGGAAGGGGTTTTGAGCAGTTGATTTCCCCTAGAAAAATATTTGTGCATGTGTGATGTTTCCTTTGGCATGTTTATGATTTGTGTTCTATGTGGTTAATTAACTTCTGCAGATCAGTAGAGTAGCTTTGAGTCTTGTGATTTAGTAAGTTTCATGAGCAATTTCGAATCTACACATTAATTTATACATTGGGTTTGTTACAAACCTCTCCCCCTTGGGGGAACACTATCATCAGTGTTCAATGACACCTATGACCAGCACACCACTGAAAAATATAACATACTACCTATGGAGATTTATAACCCATCTCGTCGCAGTATTTACAATGACCACTATTGGAAACATGATAATCATACAGTTTACAGGAGTTTTATAACATAGCTCATTATGGCATTTATAATAACAACCAAATATATACTCATGCACATTTTCTTCAACCAACAAATAATAATATTGTCTATGGACATTTATAACACAACTCGTTACAGTATTTACAATAATATACACATATGTACATTTTCTCTAACTAGCAAATGGAAGGATACAGTGTCCGCATTAGTCAAAAAGGGAATCCAGAGGCTCACGCCTCCACCCTTAAAAGTAGTACCAGGATTCACACCCTTCTCGGGAATTCCAAAATCCACTGCCACAGTCAAACCTACATCCAATGTCCAGCGCTACAATCCTCGTGCTACTTTTTTTCTCAATGAATAGTTATCAACTCATTGTTCCAGTGCACACTCCCAGTGTGCTTCAGGTTCCATCTAGAAATGTTAATGACCAAAACAAATTCATTCCTAGTCCTTCCCTTCTCTTCTACACAGTCCCTCGGGAAATTTGGTCACCTCTTACGTGCAGTCACTTGCCTTCAAAGTTTTGTTGGCATCCCCTTCTCTACTACACAATCCCTCAGGCGATCCAGCCCTTGGAAAGATTTCCTCACATCAAAATTTCCAAAAACTAAGGCATATCCCTGGCTCAAAACCATCATACTGGTCATAGCATTCTCATAGAAATAAATGGACACTATTGGGTACCAGTGTCCCACAATGGCCCTACTCTTGAATGTTTTACGAGCGTATTGTTTCCTATTCCAATTCCTTTCACTATTTTTGTTAATTCTTGCAGTCAATTTACAACCACCCAAATCGGGAATTTCCCATGCTTTCGTGTACCAAGCACATAATTGTCATTGGATTCAAGAGGAAATGAAATAAATTCAAATCAATCTTCATTGGTAGCTCGTCAATAAGGTACACTTGCAATTCTGTTTAATTCTTGTCACAACAAGCCAAACTAGTTGTTTGATCAAATCATCATGTATAAGCATATCACATCTGGTTGGCTCAAAACGCAACCATCGTAGATCATAATCATAAATCAAATGCAACCATCATAAATCAGAGTCATAGACAATGTGCATAATTAAAACTGAAATAAAATACTTATATTTCAATCGGTTCTTTGCTTCTTGTTGGCATTATTGTCATTGATGGGAAAGGAGCATTGAAGGAATGCAAGGAGCAGTAAGAAGTAGCAAGGCAAAGAGAAACACGAAGGAAAGAAGTAGAAAGGCAAAGAGAAACACCAAGGCAAGAAGAAGCAAGGAAAAGAGAAACACCAAGGAAAGAAGCAACAAGTCAAGGAGTAGCAGCAAGACAAGGAGCAACGGCAATGCAAGGAGCGACAAGGAAAAGAAGGAAAAAGTGCAATGAAGAGGCAACAAAGAAGCAAAGATGTGATGGAAAAGGAGCATCGAAGAGGTAGCAAGGCAAGGAGAAACAAGCAGCAAAAGAAGGCAAAGGAGAAAAAGGAGGAGGAGGAGTTGTGTTACATTGAAATAATTTTTTATATTTAAGAATTTGTTGTGATGTAAAATTGTTGATTAAGCTAAAAAGGCAAGACTCCAGGGAAATGGCAAAGATGTTGCAAAGAATATTATGATGCATTAATGATAAATATTGTTATTTGATGTTGGTATTATGTTGATGTATTTAATCACTAATTGTGGTTCAAACTAATATTAGATGGATTAATTATTTTTGTGCTATGATATTCAAGATACGAAGAGTTTGGAAACAAATGAGTGGAAGGCAAAGAGTCAAGCTTATTCACTTCATATTCCTATGTGGGATAAAAATAGCCAACAAACTATCTTTATAAAATATGTGATTTTGGAAGGCATTAAGAGGTTAGAGAATGGGATAATGTGAGAGAGTTGATTGAGCTATTATGCATTAGTTACCTAGATCTTGTGAAGTTGATGTGAAGCATATTTGAAGGGAAGAAGATGCAGAAATGAAGACGGAGATATGCAAAATTTATGACTAGGTAAGCTAGCATATTGTTATTTCTTGTTTACATCAAGGGATGGTAGTCTCCTTTCAAGTAGTGGCTTGATAAACATAAATTTGGAGCCTGTTGAGTTAAGAGCCTCCCGTGGGTTGTAGCCTACAGAAAACACATGGGAGTTGGAGCTTCCTTACAGTTGGAGCTTGCAAAAAATTGAGGTAGCAACCTCCTGTAGGTTGGAGCTGACAGAAAATCAGATGTAATAAGGAGTAGGAGTTTTCCTTTACATCACAACAATAATAATACCATGGTTTTCTCCCTTTGTGGGTTCCCATATATATCTAATGTCAATATGTGTTGTTATATGTAGATTTGATGTTTTGGTCTGCTTATTACTTATTGTTTGCCTATTCCCTCTGCTAGTCATTATTTATTAAGTTTCTCATGTAATGTTTTAGTTAATGATTTTTTTTAAAAAAAGTAGTGTCCATGACTATACTAAACTAATTCACCCCCCCCCAGTTTAGTTAATTT